>APFE030643805.1:0-29811 GCA_000404065.3 Pinus taeda
GATGTGGGAAACATTATGGCCCACCTTCGACGAAGATCACTTCCTGTCGACTTCAGCTCATTATCTAGGAAAGTGACCTAGAGACTCCCTTCCGATACCTTGGAGCCTGCATGCCTCAATGGTAGGTTCTTCGTGTTCGACGTGAGGTTTTCATCATTGGCCTCCGATCGTATGACTCTACGGGTGTTCGACATCAGCTCATTTATTCACACGCCGTAGATTGTACCTATAGTACCTTGAGGGCCATTGTCATTATTGGTGGTATCTCTCGCGACTGTTAACAGCTTTCATCATTGGCTGGTAATCAGACGATGTTCATGCATGTTCGACTTCAGCTCACATGTTCACATGCTTGAACTTGTACTTATGTTCGGGTCGAGATGGAGCGCAAGACCCTGGATTGTGTCTGTTGTAATCCAGGCGTGTTTTTGATGGCTGCGACCATACCTGAGTCAATTCGTTGATCCTAACAAGATGGCTGCGTCCATACAACGGATCTAAAAATCATGTACTCTCTTATGGATGGCTGCGACCATGCCATGTACATCATGTATTTGAACTATCAAATTGTATCTCTCAATGCAGATTCTCGGCAGCAGCTATATATTTTCTTGTAAAGCATTTCACCCCTCTCTCTCGGGCCTCATGCTTTAGGGGGCATCTGTTACACAGTAATTTGTCACCATTGGTCACCGTCCCTGTTACCCTTGTTTTCGTACATTGGAGGACACATTTCTGGACCTGTGACCAGTGACATGACCTAAAAACACTTGCATTATGTTCCCCTGAGTATGTACTTCATGTTCACTGAAGACACCTTTTGCAAATTATCCCTAAAAAGTGCCCTTTTTCCATTAGCGCGGGTACACAGTGTCTTACTCGCGCTAATGACTCAGTTCCTCAAAAGGTGGCACACCCATTGGTGCTCTATCCCAGAGCAACACCCGCGCCACCTAAATTTGGTAATGATTTTTGGCCAATGCGCACCCATATGTTTTTTCCTCTCTTGTCATGAAGTTCTATGAAGGAAAAATCCTCAAGATAGAGGTCGAAAGTCATTTTTTATCCATGACAACTATGCTCAGAGGCTTTTCAGGGATAATTCCAATCCATAACAGGTGTCCTGGTACAATGTATCTTCCTCCCTTCTCCATCTATAAATGGCTGTCCTCATGCATTAAACAAGCTAGAGTTTTTGCTAGAGTCTTTGTGAGTGCCGAAGTAATGCTAGAGTGATAGTGAGAATTGTGAAGCATAGGGAGGTTATGTTGCCGGAATTCTGAGAGAGAGGAGGTCACTTTGTAAGGCGTATTTAGCTGCTCGCCCAGTCAGAGGAGGTTCAACGTCAAAACCTTGGTTGTAATCTTTCTCTGTTTTTACTCATTAATAGATGACTATCATTATGGTTCCACTCATGTGTCTTTATAATGGTATTTGAGTTATATCTTTTCTAACTGATATATAATTGCACATATTGGAGTTTATGCTTGTATTTGTATCGTTCTTTGCATGTGCAAGTGTCCGTTCACGAGGACCGTGGGGATTGTGACCCGCCGGAGCAAAGGAACGGGAGTGACGATTCTTCTACAACTACTAGCGTTGGAATCCAGGTAGGCCATCATCATCGATCTCTGATTTGCAATTAGGAACCTGCGTGTTAGTGTTGTGTGATTGTTGCTAGACCTGTGTTGGGCTAGTGGGATCGCCTCTGTCCGCTGAGGGGATTTACCAGTTCAACAATCAGCCATGAGGGAAGCATGAGGAGGGGTGCATTTCCTAGGGAAGGCAACTTTAAAACATGCTAAAATGGCCCAGGGGACCAAATCCCTTGATTTAAGGCGGAATCTTCATGTGGGGTGCCAATCCTCAAATAGCTCACGTGGATGAGGTGTGGTTAGGTGTGAACATGCACTTAGATGTATAAATGGTTTACGAAAGTGGTTGGACCAATATTTCCATAATATTAAACCTTTAAAGGAAAAAAACAAGGGAAAGTTGGTCCACCAAGCTAGTTTACCAAAAACCAAGTGTGAACATGATTTTTAGTGCAAGTGGCTAAGTTAAGGATACCTAGGCTAAAAAATAAATGTAGATGTTAGGATTATATTCCAAAATCCCCCCTTCATCCTAACTCACTCATCTAAACTGAGTCCCGACCAAGATGCCATGTTAGGTACTCAGGTACAATAAATAAAAGATCCTCATAAAATGAAGAAAGACGGAAAACCTTGTGGGAACCCCCCCCAAAAAAAAAGAGGAAAAAAGGGCTAAGTGGCCAGAAGGGCCTACTCAAGTGTCTCTAGCACTCCAAGAATAAATCTCAGTTCTGAAAATTTATTTTCAGTAAAAGGCTTGGTGAAGATGTCTACAACCTATTGCTCTGTGGGGAAATACTACTGTGATATGACTCGGTCATGGATAAGATTGCGGATGTAATGCATGTGAACCTTGATGTGCTTGGTCCTCTACCTCTGAATTAGATCAATCAATATCTTAATGGACACTTCATTGTCACAAAATATGACAGTCAGAAGTGGATACTAAATACCAAACTCGGAGAGAAGCCCCTGCAACCAAATAGCCTGTGTAGCTCCATTCACTACACGTCTATACTTTGCCTCAGCTGTAGATAAAGAAATCATGGATTACTTCTTGCTAGACCAGCAAACATTCCCTGAACCAAAGTTGAAAACATAACTAGAGGTGGACTTGCGGTCTGTACCATCGCTAGCCCAATCAAAATTTATGTACCCAATCAGTGAAAGTGGGCAATCTGCAGCATAAAAGATACCAAAACTGGAAATACCTTCCACATATCTAAGGATTATCTTTGAAGTTTTATAGTGAAGCTCATGGGGCTCCTACATATATTTGGAACAATCTCCTACTACAAAATATATATTAGGTTGGGTGTGAGTAAGATACAACAAACTCCCAACCAACTGTTGATAGAGTGTAATGTCCACCAAAGGTGTAATACCTGCATCGTCAAATCTGATCCTTGAAAGAAAGGGAGATGTTGCTGGCTTGTGTTATGTCATTTGAAATCATACAAGTAGATCTAATACATACTTATTTTGTGCCATCTTGATCCCTGAAGTAAGATGGGAAACTTCAAGACCAAGAAAGTAGTGGAACAATCCCAAATATGTCATGGAAAATAGATCGAGCAATATTGATTTTTGCCGAATCAATATCTGAGGTAAGGTTCCCTGTCATTAGTAAATCAACTACATAAAGTACTATCATCAAAAGGGAATCATCATGTTTCATAAAGTAAACATTCAGATCAGATTTGCATCGAATGAATCCAATGGAAAGCAGGAAAGAATCCCTCTTTGCATACTAGGCCCTGGGAGCTTGTTTTAGGCCATACAAAGATTTCTTTAATCTACAAATGCGGGAAGAGTTCTGAATGTATCCCTATAATTACTCCATATATATACCCTCCTTGAGATCTTCATGAAGAAATGCACTCTTCACATACATGTGATGAACTTCCCATCTGCGAGAAGCAACAATGGCTAAAACTAGTCGAATGGAGTCCATTTTTGCAACAGATGCAAATGTCTCTGTGTAGTCTATGCCATGTTCCTGTGAGTATCCTTTTGCAAAAATTTGAGCTTTGTAATTTCTGATATCACCATCTGTAGAAATATTTGTTCGATAGATCCATCAGCATTGAACAAGCCTTCTTCCTTTCGGAAGTGGAACTAAGTCCCATGCATTGTTTTCCATGAGAGTAGAGTACTCTTCATCCATGGCAGCTTCCCAAAGTGGGTTTCTAGTAGCCTCAGAGTGTGAGTGTGGATATAAACCAAGTTTCATATAGAAATTTATGGGAATCAATGGTTTAGTGGTAGCTAGGGCTTGAGGAGCCCCAAAAAACTGTGATCTAGTCCTTCTTGCATTTGTAGGATCATTGACTAGTTCACCTACATCTTGCAGGGTTTTCTCTACCCAAGTTGGCATCTAAGTTGTAGCAGCCATGCCCTACTCCTAATCCTATAAATCAAACCCAATAGGCTTCTCTGATGGCTTCTCTAAAGTGTTCGAAGAAGTTTCAGACTCCTCCTCATTAGTGGTAACAAGCGGTTCCTCGGCAGGGTCTACTGAAAAATCATGCAATGATTCTTCTTCAAACTTCACATTTCGAGCTACAAGAAACTTTTTAGTGCGAGAGTCTAGCAATATATATCCTTTGACACTGTCAGTATATCCAACAAAGATACATTCAACACTTTTAGGCTCCAAATCCTTCCTCTTATCTATCGGAATGCGAGCTCATGTTCGTGAACCAAAAATGCGAAAGTGTGGCACTTTCGGTTTCTTACTGGTCCCACATTCAAACGGAGTGGTGCCTTTGAGTGATTTGTGAGGAATGAGGTTCTGAATTTATGCTACACAATTAAAATCTTCAACCCATATCTTAGGAGCTAATGATTTGGACTGTATCATACAATTGGCCATCTCTTTTAACAACTAGTTTTTCCTCTCTGCGACACCATTCTGCTGTGGTGTATATGGCACTGTGTGTTGTAGTTGTATACCTGCATCAATTCAAAGTTGTTGCACATCTTTTTTGACATACTCCCCCCCATTATCAATACGGAGTATCAAAATATTAAACCCATACTCATTCTTAGCAAGTGCTTTATATTCTATAAGGCATTCAAATACTTCTAATTTTAATTTTAGAAAAAAATACCCAAGTGAGAGAAATCATCTAATAAGGTGAGTACATATCAAGCCTTACTGATTGAATGTTGCAGGAATGGGCCCGTGATGTCACTATTCTCCCTCTCCCATCTCCCGTTCTGTTATCATCCTTCTTCTTTCCATTCTCGGGCATGGTGAGATTGTGATGCTGCAATTACTTAGTCATCTCATCGATTGTTTTCCTCATGCAGTTTCTTTTAGGATGAAAACCTTTGGAACAGTAGCTGCAAAGTGTTATTTCCTTCTTCTCCTTACCCTTAGGAAAAGAATAGCTCTCTGAAGATTGTACGAGTCTCTCCTTCTTCGATTCATTAAATTTACCCTTCCCTTTTTGCTTGTCTCTTCTATTGCTCTTTGGAGCATCAGTACCTGCAAGTGCTTGGTTCTTTGAATTCTTGATGGAACCCATTTGGAATAAATTAGCTTCATATTGAGTCAATTCTATAATGAAGTCATTCAATGGAGGAATTTTCCACTTTTGCAGAGTCAATTTAGATGCTTGAAAAGACGATACAAATATAGAATATTCAGGGCCTAATTTTGAGAGAATCAAAAGGATGAGTTGATATTCCTCTTTCTTGACTCCACATGCATCAAGTTCAATGAGGAAGGATTTAAAATTGGTGAATTATTCTTGCAGGTTTCTGAAATGAGTTGAATTGAGGGAGATGAGTTCATTCTCCAGTTGATGCACTCTCATTTCATCTTGCTTACCGAATAGTCCTTCCAATGTGGTCTAGACTGCATCGGAGGTAGTGCCTCTGCTGACATGAAAGATGAATTCTCTAAAAATTGATAGGAATATCCACCCAATTGCTTCATCTAATTTATTGAAATACTTTATCTTCTCCATGCAAAAGTTGGTTCAGTCTCTGTTCCCATTGTTACCATGTAAAGCCCTTTGATTCAGAGGAGCAGAGTGATCTCTGTTTTCCATTCGATGTAATTGAAATGATTTAGAAAAAGTCTTGTGGGATGAGAGAGATGATCCATTGCTACTTTATATGCCTCCTGATGATCTATACCTGCAAATAAAACTGTGTACAATCCACTAGATTCGAACTAGCTTTGATACCATGTACAATTCCTGCAAAAACTCTGATAGATCTAGAATTCTAGTTAAATTAAACACAAGTAATTTGCTGATATTCAAGAGAGAAGAGAAATAATTTTCTCCATAAAACCAACGTATTAAATTAATGAACAATAGTAATAAATGAACAACCAAACCTATAATCCCAAAGGGAGGTGGTTATATAGAAATTGTCGAATCTAGATAACTAGGAAAAAACTAGTAAAAAACTAGAAAAGGCTAAGAAAAGCTAAAGGGAGGCCTAAAATAGCAATAATGACTCAAGATAACCTATTCCAACTATCAGCCATGAGGAAAGCATGAGGAGGGGTGCATTTCCCAAGGAAGGCAACTTTAAAAATGCTAAAATGGTTTGGGGGGCCAAATCCCTTGATTTAAGGGGCAATCTTCATGTGGGGCGCAATCCTCAAATAACTCAAGTGGATGAGGTGTGGTTTGGTGTGAACATGCACTTAGATGTTGAAATGGTTTAAGAAAGTGGTTGGACAAATATTTCCATAATATTAAGCCTTTAAAGGCAAAAAATAAGGGAAAGTTGGTCCACCGAGCTAGTTTACCAAAAACCAAGTGTGAACATGATTTTTAATGCATGTGGCTAAGTCAAGGATACTTAGGCTAAAAAATAAATGTATATGTTAGAATTATATTCCAAAATATACTCCATAAGCATTACTGCTTCAACACCATAGACAAGCCTAAAGGGGGTTTATCCAGTCAACTTCTTGCATGTCGTTCGATAAGCCCATAGTATTACAGGTATGCGTAGGTCCCAATCACTTTGCTAGGAATTACAACCCTTGGTCAGCATGTTCTCTAGCACTTTATTGAATGCTTCCACCATCCCATTAGCATGTTAATGATAAGGCATGCTTTTCTGGTGATATACATGAAATTCCTTCATTAGCGCGCTGATCGTCACATTCAGAGAGTGCGTACCACGATCACTCATTAAGATTTTTGGACAATCAAATCATGTTAGTAGATGTTCAAAGAGGAATGTCGCATTAGTCATGCCTATGCAATCCTTCAAAGGTTGTGCCTCTACCCAACAAGTTAAATACTCCATTGCAGTGATAATGTACCTCGCTCCCATCTTTCCTTGGGGCTGAATGGGTCCCAGAAAATCTATTGCCCATTTCTCAAAGGCTTGCAATGTCATTTGAGGATTCAAAGGCATATCATCCCTTTGCGATGTCCTACCAATCCTCTAACACACATCACACGTCTTGCAGTACATGTTTGAGTCCTAATGGAGGGTTTTCCACCACAACCCTGCACGTAGAATCTTCTGCGTAGTTTCTCTTCCTGCATAATGTCCTCCTGCGATGCCCCACAGATGCTACTTCCTTCAAACTCAGGTACATATCATCGAAATATCTCATCAGATCCCATTTTATACAGATTCCCAACTATGATAGAGAAATCTGTCACATGCACCACTAGTTCCTTCTTCTGCTGAACAATGTATCCTTTCAGGGCAGTTCCTATCATTAGGAAGTGTATTATATCTTCAAAATGACCATCTGTGATGTGCACTACAAATAGCTACGTGTCAGGCAATCCTTCCTCCAAATCAATGGGCTCTTCCCCTATTTCGATGCGTAATAGATATGGTCTTGCATCCAATCATCTAAGCTTCACAATAACTTCAAAATCATACTCCTGGAATAATAACAACCACCTACAGATTCTCCCCCCCAACACAAGCTTATTAACCAGGTGCTTCAGCGCGGGATGATTTGTGTACATCCTAAAATGGCCTCCCAACAACTAATGTCTAATCTTCTAGAGTGCATACACCATATCTAACCCTTCACACTCGGTAGTGGAATAGTTTGTCTCTACTTTAGATAACCTTCTACTTTCCAACGTGATGGGGTGGTCCTGGTCTTCTCCACCAGCCTGTGTCAGTACTGCTCCCAACACTATACATGATGCGTCGACATGTACATGAAACTCCTTCTTTGGATCCGGGAAGACTAGGATTGGCGCAACGACCATATTTTCTTTCAATACATCAAGGCTCTTCTTACAATATTCACTGCAATAGAACGTGACATCCTTCTTCAACAATTTCTCCATAAGCGCAGTGATCTCGGCATAGCCTTTAATAAAATTTATGTATATCCTGTATGTCCAAAGGTAGCACGTAGTTGTTTCACACTCCTCGGTGCTTCCAAGTTCAGTATCACCGTGATCTTCATGGGATCTACCATCAGTCTCTATCTGCAAACCACATGACCCAACAAGGTCCCAAAAGGAATAGAGAATAGACACTTCTTTAGGTTGAGCGTGATCTGGTATCTTTGATAGGTATCCAGCATCAGGGACAAGCTTGCTTCATGGCATTTTACCAACCCAAACACAGTCCAATCATCAAAGTATACCTCCAAGAACTTATGAATAAATTCCTTGAACGTAGCAATGACTACGAGCGAGAAGATCGCAGGCGCATTCTTCAATCCAAATGACATTATAGTGTACAGAAAAAAACCCCACTCAGTCGTGAAGGTTGTCTTTCTCCTATCCTCCAATGTGATTTTGATCTGGTGGTATCCAGAGAACCCATCAGTGAAGGAATATGCTTCCTGGCCACCTACATTGTCCAACACTTCATCTGTGAGTGGAGTTAGGAAAGGATCATGTACACAAGCATCATTCAACTTTCTGAAATCCACACATATCCTTATTTCATCGTTTTGCTTCTTCTCTTGTACCACCATTTGGCTTGCCCAGTCAGATTCTTCCATAGGCTCAATAATGCCTGCCGTGAGCATCTTATATAGCTCTAGGAGGACCTTTTACTTGTACTTCGAATTGAGATGGTAAGGTCTTTGCTTAACCAGCTTCACGTTGGGTTTCAATGTGATCTTCATCATACCTAGGTCCCCAATTATCCCCTTTAGATCCGTGAACTTGGTACGGAATAAATACTGATATTCACGGAGCAATTCAGTGACCTTTTCCACCATCGCGTCATCCAAGTAATCTCCAATCTTCACGAATTTGGGTTCTGCCTCAGTACCAATGTTTACTTGTCTCATTTTCAACGACACAGTCATATCAAGATTCTCAACCTGAGGTCCTTCAACCTCATAGTGACCTTCTTTTTCAGGGAGGGATGTTCATCTCTCATGGATCCTCATCCTCTTCTTGAGCAGTTACATTATAACATTCTAGCATGTGACTCAACTGATTATCCCATTCAGGCTGAATCAGGTTTAAAGGATCCTGTAGTATCCTAAAGATCGTTGCTTTAACCTCTTATAATACCTCATCAATACTGTCAAACCCATCTTCAAAACTGAATTTCATCATGAATCCTTCATGCAGAATATCCCATTCACCTGTCCCATGGTGGAGCTCTGTTTCTACATACCAGTTCATCAGGACAATATCCAGGGTATGACAGTACAAGTGCATCCATTCAGGTTGGGGCTTCTCTCCATAATTCTGAGCCCATTTGGCCAAGTGTGCACGTGAATCATCCTGCCCATCATACTTGTCTATCATTTGCATCTTTAGCTTCCCAAAGCGAGCTTTCATCATTCTCCTACATTCGTGCCAATAATCAAAGCTTCCCTTGTGCATACCCCACCATCTTGCGGGCATAGTGCGCAGTGCCCAGTCCAATGCCTGGAAGCGTTGCTTTTTTGGTACCTCCCTCTCAAATGCATCCAGAAAAATATCTACATCATTCGGGCCATCATATGTGGCCAAGTTCCTTATCTCTGATGACACACAATGCAACAACTGGGTCATTATGTTACAACTCAGCGTAGTTACTTCGTGTAATTGATTCTACCATCGCTCTAATTCTTCATCAGAGTCCAAAGTGCAATCTTCTTCACCTCTTCTTTGGTTTCCTTGTAACCAAGGGAACTCAAGATGGACTTGAGCTCCAACCATGATATATTTCCATCTCTATTTTGATGTAACCATCTACTGAGGGCACGAGAGCACTACTCCCTCCAGGTGATCAGTGAAAAGTGGATCAAAAATGAGCAGATGGCCCTATAGAAAAATTCTGCCATCGCCACTGAGACAGAGGCGGCCAATCAGAGCAAGTGGATTATGCAGTTTGTTAAGGAGGTATGCCAATGGTCCAAGAATTTTCCATTCTGGAAGAGGAACCAGTCGAGGTACACATCCTTAAGTTGGCCACAGGGGTGCATGACACTCAGACTGAGAGGGCGCGGGTCCAATTGGAGTTGAACCTGCAAATTACAGAGTTACAGTTGAGGGCCCAACCTTCAACTCTGCCAAAAGTGAAGGAACAACAAACAACCATTATCACAGAAGAAGTAGCGGTAGTCGATAGTGTTATAGCAGACTACACACAACTGTTTGAGCAGTCATTTGAGGTCCTAACAAGCTTGCAGGAGGACCCCAATGTACATAGGCTAGAGACAGAAGTGCATGAGCTAAAACAATGCTACGATGAGGTTAAGGGAACAATGTGAATCGTCATGCTGACATAGAGACTAGCCAACCTGTAGGAGGCCAAGCAGCTAAAGAAATAGGTGGACACAACATTGCACAAGGAAGCAATGCTCAAGGTGAGACTAAAGCCCTAGTTGGATGAACCTTATGCAGTAACAGGGAATTTCGAAGGAAAGATTTTGACTTTGCAGGTAATGCAACAAAAGCTTCAGGCTGACATCACAGGAGTAGTAATTGAGCAGACATTAGAAGACGCGAAGCAGGTGGTAGCTCAGTGCACAGCCAAAGTTGTGGTCATACGGGTCGAGATGGAAGGGCTTTGTGCAAATATCTCTGTGCCTACCGAGTGACTCAAGGGTGAGTCACGATGTTTGTGTTGGGGGCCTGTTGGGAATGGGATCCCCCAAAGGGAAATTTTGGGACTAAAAGCCCATGTTTGAGTCAAATTTTGTAATAAAATTGTAAAGACTCCGCATTTTCTGGTTGTGGGTGCGTGAGTGTCATAATTCATAAAGGGTTGTTGGCCCTTAGTTTTTACCCTTTCACAGAGGCATTGAATAACAAAAGAGGGGGCTCGTCTAACAAGCCCTAGAGTGAAGTGACATGCGCAAAGGCAGAAATAAAGGGAATAAAACGACATCACGACCATCTCAGGGTGCAGAAACTTGGTTCCAACATCCCCCCATACAACTTAAGCTGATACTTTGGTCCACACTCCGTGGGTTGATGCCAAAAGGGTTAGTAGTGTAGGGATTTGTTTGGCTAATTAACGTTGAACCTGGGTCAAGCCCCCTCAAGCCAACAATAACAATGTCATTTTAAGTTTGTATGAACCCTAGGTTGATAATTTGAGTTGAGAATCCCTTGGGAGTTGTAAAATTCTTGGTGCAATACCAGGGCTCACCAGTGACAATTTTTCCTTCAGGAGGAAAGAAAAGTAAAAAGAAGGCAGACGAGATGACTACGGTCATCACATAAAACAAACTATGACCAAGAAGTAGGTTGTAATCTAATGAGGCATTGACAACTTTGACAACATATACATTTTTCTCTCCTAACTCAATGGAAAAATTTGGAAGAACCTCTTTAGGTAAGAAGTTGTGACCATCGAAGGCTTGGAGAGTGGTGTTGGACATGGAAAGCACCAGAGAGCCAAGAGACTTCAAGTAGGATACTAACATAACACACATGGAAGAGCCTTCATCCACCAAAGTGTGATGAATATTCTTGTGGAAAACCCGCATAATGACTTGAGAAGAAATCGAATGGGAAAGGCGAGGAGCAGCTTTGTCAACATTAAAGGCGATGAGACTAAAATTAGATGGGTCAACTCTACCAATGGTAGACAAAAAGGCCTTGTGCTATTGAGGACAACTTTGCAAGACCTCCAAGGCAGACATCTTTAAGAAGCTTTTAGATATGGTTTTTGAACTTTCTCAAAGACTTTATTTGACAAGAGGAACTGATCAAGTGTTTGAAACCAAATGTCCAATCTATAAGCTAGACTGGAGATAGACTGAGGTAGCATTCATTTACTTCTGCAATTGCAAAGAAAAAGCATTTCAAAGGCTACCTGGCTAGCTTCCAGCTTCGTCTGTAGCTTAGAAAGTAGACAATAGTAACAAACAAATCATTCAGATCCCCAGTGGAGTCGCCACTATGTTATCACTTAGGTTTTCCCAAAAGTTGTAAGAAAGGGAAAGGAGGCCGAGGTAACCACAAACCAAACTTTTAGATACAAATTCTAGCCAATATACATCTAGAGAGGGCTCTCTCTTTAAGTTTTAGCTTTGTTTTGTAAAGATATTAGGCTATTTGTGAAGTTTGAGAGTTTGTTTGATATGGGGTGGTGAGATTCAATAGCAAAGGGATAAGACTCAGTAGTTTATGCCATTGGGCTAATGGAGTCAAGTAAGATGGCTTTACTGGATTTGGGTTTCTCAACAAAAGATGGTTTCGCAGAGCAAGGTGGTCAAACAGGGAACAAATGAAGACATCTAATAGATGGAATGGGTTTCAAAAATGGGTGAAGGGCAATTAGGAATCCTTCAACCTATTTCAAGAGGGAACGTGGATGATTATTGACAAAGAGCAGTTAAGTATTCTTTAACAAATAATCAAAGTGAAAGAATTAGAAAACATGAGCAATTAAGATTTCAATATTTATCCTAATTCAGCAGAAAATATAGAAAATTATAACTTTTGAAAACAGAGTGCAATAAAGCAAATTCTGAATTATTCTTTTTTGTTTATCATTTAGATATGAAACGGAGATGATATAATAAACATAGAAAACTTTAAAACATGAGGTATAGAGGACTTATTGATCTAGTGTTTGCTTCAAGAAATATGTGAAAAGTCCATTGCATTAATTCTTTGTCCAACAAACCATGTGAAAATTTGATCGAATAAGCACTTTATTCCAAAAAACTAGTATTACAGTAATGTATATGAATCCACCCCTAATACTCCAATTGAGGGAGTATTTATACAAAATATATCATAACAGAGAGATATATTTTTGTGATGACAAAACATTTTTACAAGAAAATAGAAACATCTAGCCTCAAAGATAGGAAAAAAGTAAACAGATGATGTGTTGTTCCTATTTGTGTTGGGTGTGCTGGAGGAAGGCCCTTTTTATTTGGCTTGCTGCTGTAACTTCATGTTGGCTGCCCTATGTGACTCATACTCTTTATCTGTCCTGATACTCTTTGACCTGTTTTGACCACTGTTCACCTTTATTCATCTTTGTTTATCTCAACAAGGTAAATAGCCCAAAATTTATGTTTTATCATGGTAACTTTACAAAATTTCTAACATATCTTCCCACCATTTTTTTTCTGGAAATTTGTGCCTCTAAAGTTTTCTTAGAGTTCCATCAGTATCTATATATTTGAAGAAATTAGGCTGAATAGTGAATAGGTGCTTTATCTCATGCTCAATGTAAACATAAGTTCTCTAAGCTATCATAGAGACCTCGGCCTGTGGGAAGTGCTTTTACTCTTGCTACACTTGATGATGAGCTAGCTTGATTGCCATCATACCTATTCAATTTATCTATATAATCAATGTGTTTCATTAACTTATCATTAATGACAAAAGGACTTGGTAGCCCTTTACTCTGCAAAACTGTGAATTTCTCCATAAAAGAATTAATTTCTACTTACATGTCTTGGCACCTTCTTTCTAAGTTCTGCATTAGAGTTTTTTTGGTCAGAACTCTTTTGATTTCTAAAATGGTGTTTGTCCTGTCTGGGATACCAAGTACTTCTAGCTGTTTTCTGTTTTTGGTATTCAAAAAATTGATAAGTCATTTGGCTTCCTTTGGCATTTTGCCCAACTATGCTCTCGCTTGCTGAATTGCTCTATGGGATGTTTTTACTAAGTCTAGCTGCTCATAGATCACTTGGATTGATGGCTACATTTCATTTATAGACTGAATGATATTAGCCCAAAGGATTTTCCTGATTTCTGTCAAGGGCTTATCAAAAGTGAGTTCTTGTTCTAAGGTTTTCACTTTACTTTCTAAGGCTTTAATCTCCTTAGTCTTTTCCATAATACTTATTTTGGAGGTATCATAGTTCTTTTCTACCTTAGCCAGTTGCTCTTTCACTTGTTTCAACTCTGTAACCTGTAATCGCAATTCCTCCATGGCCTTTATCAATTCTTCAATGCTCATATTAGTACTGCTACCTAGTGTTGTACCTACTGCTGATGTACCTACAGTTGATGTACCTGTAATTATTTCTACTGTGACTACTGGGACATTTGTAGAAACTGCAGTTGAGACTGTGGGGATTACCTCAGGAGGCTGAGAGGTCGAATCTCCCTACTTTTCCTTTAGTGCTTTTTCCAATGCTTGCTCTGTATCATTTAATCTTTCATTCAGTTTCAGGAGCAAGTCCATCATGTCTTCTTCGGATTTCCGTTGTATAACTTTTGCAGTTTGAGGATGTTGTGAAGGAGGCAATTTCAACTGTTTTCTTAAGGTAGCAATGTCCTCTTCTTTATTTTTAATTAGTGCTTTTATGCCTTTAGCATCTTTGGGATCATGTCCCAATCCAATGATGATCTCTTCAAGTGATTTGATCCTTTTATCCTTGGCCAGAGAAGAAGCTTTCTCCAAATTTAATTGAGCAGTTGTATTCTCCATGGAATTTTGCAATTTGTGGGCTAGCATTGCTTTATCAGTCAATGTGGAATAAACCATTTCCCTAGTCTGCTTATGAAGCTCAATCTAGTCCATGGAGTGAATATCTTTGGCTAGGACCTCCAAGTTTGTTCTGATATAGTCTGTTGCTGACTAAGGTTGCTGCACCTTTGGTTTAAATAACTCATTAACATTTTACCTTCTTTAATGTGATAGGCTAACATTAATCTCTGCTAGTTTGTAGGGGCCATTTTCAGATATTGACCGTAAATTTGCAGCCTTATTGGGTCATTTCTGGCCTTTATCTCTGTGAAGGTCTTCTTAATGTTTGAGGCATGTTTTCTTTGTGGCTTGGTGGAAGATACTTCAACACTATGTTGTCTTTCTATCTCATGCCTTTGTGAACTAATTGAGGTTCCTCCCAATGGTGTAGTCTACTGGCTGGCTCCTTTTTCTCTCTAGCTATCTATAGTTTCTTCAATTATTTCCTCTTCTGATAGAGGATTCAGTCTTTGTCTCTTTGCTCTAGGTTGTACTGTTGGTCCACTGATAGGTGTGATGTCTTCTTTGTCCCTCTTATTGTTTCTTTCCTCATTTAGAGGAGTATGCAATGTTGGAATTTCTGGTGCTTTAGCTTGGGCTGGAGGAATGTGCACTTGACTCTGTTCTCTACACTTTGCAGGTTGATCTGTCATTGTAGGATGCTCTGTAGTATCTATCTCTTTGCCCTTGGAAGTAGCTGGTATATTGGCTTCCTGTGGAGGCTGATGGGAAGTTGCAGCAGAGGATGTACCAATTTTTGTTTGTTCAAAAGAGTCCAAGTCAAGGGCTTTTTCAAGATCTTTAAAAGCCATTTCTAAATGTTCTTTCTCACTAATTTCTTCTATTAAGGTGCCTTCTACCCATTCATCTTGATTTGCAAATTGTTCAATTTCTGGGATCCTATGATGTTTATAAACTTACAGCCTGTTCTTTGTTCTTCTATCACATATGAAACTATTTGGGTCATAGGGAACCCACCAAAAAAATTTCTTCAATCTAAGCTGGTCTTCTAAGATCTTTTCAGCATCTTGCCATGCATCCCTAGAATTGATGACATAAGGGCCTAGCTGGTTCTTTATTCTTAACTGGGCTTTTTTCTTTGTACTATAGAAATGGACTAAGTCTGCATTGATAATCTGTCTGAAATACTCTAGTGCAAACAATCTCATGGGTACATATTTAGGCAACTTGAAAGGGCACAGTTCATAGCCATACATTCTGATCTCTGTGTGGTTTTGGTACAGGTACCAGTCACCTATCCTGTATTGCTTGGAGAGTTGGAGAATCTTTTTCATGTCACTAGTGAGTCTAGGAGGGGGAACTCCTGTCAACAGAGTAGATGCTAGATGGACAAACCAGTCAATGAATTCATTATAGGTAAAAGGAGACTCCAAAGTTCTATGAAAGATTGAGGTCCAAAAGGTCACAGACCTTCGATTCCCTTTTGAGTCCAATTTCCTGATAGGGAAAGGAAAGTTGTCTGATTGATGATATAACAAAAGATGATATATAAAAGATGTGCATTTAAAAACTCCTTCCCTATCCAAACTCATGAATTGATCATGGATTTTATTGGTAATGAAAGTGGCATAGTCATACCTGACAGCAGGGGGCTATCCAGGAGTAAATATTGACAGTAAAAATAGGGTGATATCATCAACAAATTCACTAGATTTAAATCCCAAGATCGGGGATATCATGTCAACAATAAGTTTTCCAGTTTCAGTGAAACAAGTCTGCAAATAGGGAGGTGGATCTTGAGGCTGGTACTGTGGTTTTATGAACATCTGAGAAATACGGGTTATCTCTGATTTGGGAAATTGAGAAGCTTTCTCAAGTAAATACCCCATGTAAAGAGGACCAAGGGTTTGAGTGGAATGGAACTGTATCATTTTATTAATGAACTCAGCAGTTATGGGAAAAAAACAATTTGGGATGGGGACATAACTGCTCTATGGACTGGGTCATAGTTAGCACAACTTTGATGAATGATATCTGGGAAAACATGGACTGAAGGGAGGAAATACATGGGAAGATTCGATTCCCATAGTCCAAAAGTATCAAAGCTATTTAGATAGTTGTCCCTGACTTGGCAGAAGGCCCAAAGATGGTTCATATCACCAGAGAAATCTCTTATTCGGAAATCTTTGTCGAACAGGGGTAAATAATCTAAGTCTCTATGAGGTGCATTCATGGGCATGACATTTAGGGCTATGGGAGTTTCCATATTTGGTTCTTATGTTTTGAAACTAGAATTCAGACTTCTTGTGGGAAAAAAGTGAAATAAACGGTAGTTTTGGGGACTTTTGTGGAATTACAGACTGTTTTTTTCCTCGAATTCAGCTTTTCAGGTTGAATTCTCAGTGAAAAACTGAAATTACAGGTTTACGAAGTGAATTGGGTAAATACCCGTGTTTAAAGAGGCAAATTGTGTAATTCACAGGTTGAACGACGAATTGCAGAGCACGACGCTGGAATTTCTTGGTCGGGTGGTGGATTGAATGCTCGTACAATCGACTGGACTTATTTTGCATGGAGCACAATTTGCAGGGAATAAGGGTGAAAATGACATTTTCTCATTAATTTAATGAAATTTGGTTTGGCAGGGCTTTTTAAGCATTTATTGGGTGGATGACATCAGAGTGATGGGACATCTTGTCATTAGCAGAGGGTGGTAAGCGGTTTACCCCGCACTGCTTTTGGGGTTGGGCAGTTTCGGGCCAGGGGCAAGCGAGCACATGGAATGGGCGACGCGTGGAGAGGGTATGATGGAAAACCATCTGGTGATCGTGAGATAAAGCGCGGTCACCAGGGTGGTTGCGATATGATCATCGATCGTCGGATGATGGAGGGACAATCAGACGGTGGACGGGAGCTTGAAATGGCGGGGAGTTAAAGTGGCGGGCCCAATATAATTAACATTGATTTAATTGTATCTGGTGCATTTTTATTGGTCGGAGGGTTGGTTATTAATTAACCCAGATGGTTAATTAATCCTGTTATAACACTGTGGGGGAAGGTTATTAACAAACTTCAAATAAGTTTATTAGTCCCTATTTAGACTATGGTTATAATTAACCGGGGCGGGATATATATTGATGCGGGGATTTTTATTTATTTACATAATACGGGAAAATGGTAATATGGTGTGGGATTACATAATAGCTATGTTAGTAGTTAATATGAATAAATATAATGAACAAGCACTAAGCTAAAACGTTAAAATTTACATTTAAAACTTAGGCTAAATGGGTTTTTTAAGTGATATAATGCCTTTCGTGAGTAAAATAGGTTTTTCACTTAGGATAAACTTTATAAAAAGGAGATTATTGATGGATGAATTATTTATGAGCACTTATTCTTTTAGATCATTGGGCCGAGGGTTCTGTCCCTCCAGAAGTCAGAGAAATGCTCTGAGCCCCTTTGACTTTCAAAGACCTAAATACTTAGGGGAAATTAGTGAAGTGCTTAGGGGAAATGTGAATGTAAGTCAGTTATTTAACCCTGCCTTGATTGAACTTGCATCAAGTGTAATTTATGCCTTGCACTTTGTGATAAAGTAAAGATCAACACATTTAGAAACATTTTCATCACAAGTATCATTCTGCAACATCATCTACCTACCCTACCTACTTTAACCTGACATTTTTTCTTCTTTATTTGAGTGCACTTAGACTAGCAAACCCTTATCAAATCATCCTTTTCTTTTACATGGAAATCCTACCTAAGTCTACACTTATTACATCCAAGGGCTCAGATTAAACTGTTGAGCTCCTTTTTATTTACTCTACCTATCTACTTATCTGCCAAGATTAAACAGTTTGGTCAGATTTTATTCTCTATCTCTAAAACATGAAACTGAAAAATGAATGAGCCAAGCTTAAGCTGTTTGACTCTTCATAAATTGTGGAAAAAGTTTGACAAGATGCACACAATTGCTCATTACAGAAAATGAAATAGTAGTGGCATTTGGACTGGCACACTTTCCTGGTCTATTTTTGTTTGGGGTTCATTTCTTTCACTTTTTTGACCATTTTATTCTTTTTACACTTTGATTTTTCTTTTAGGGTATACCCTCTTTACATTTTTTAAATTTTCTGATTTTTATTGAAAATATGGAAAACCTTTGCAACAAGAAAAGGTATGAACATATTATAGAGCTCATCAAGTCAATCATGAAATATGACACCTATTGGTATAGGAGCATAACACTGGCTCCACTAGGGGATGGCTTTTCCTGGTGAAAAGTCAAGAACAACAGGTCAGATGGCCTTCTAAATGACTTTGATTGTGCTCTAAAATCTCCTTCTACTGGTTGCTTTATTATATCTATGATAGTACACTTTTGAAGCTTAGGGCCTTCTCTTCTGGCTTCAACTCTAACAAGCTACTATCCAATCCCAACTCTGACATTACCAAGGATATAATATTTACATGTTAACATCAGGATACATTAAAAAGTTGGATCAAAGTAATGTTTCAACGTTCGACAATTACCTGGTCCTTCTGTCTCTGTACCGTCCAAATTATTCAAAAGGTAAGTATTGTTCCCTTGTAAGGCCTGAATAACAAAAGGTCCCTTCCATAGGAAGCCAAACTTCCCATGTTTTCCTTTGTCTTCTCTCCTGGAAACCCATCTCAAAACTTTGTCTCCAAGGTAGAAATCTTCTGCCTTGGTTCTCTTATCAAAAATTTTCTTAAGTTTCTCTTGTACTATTTGGGATCTTTGAGACACTTCTTCCCTGGTCTGCTGCAAATGGATAGTTTGGTTAATTATCCTTTGAATATCATTGGGCTCAACCTGAGCTCCCTGAAGTAGTTTCATTACTGGAATTCCTAAAGATGAAGGAAATATAGTCTCCAAACCATAAACTAGTTCATAAGGACTAGTTCCAATAGATTTCTTTATAGTGAGTCTGTCTGCCCACAGTGCATTAGTAAGTTTCTTGTGCCAATTTTTCTTGTTTTCTTCCAATAATTTCTTAATGATATTAATTAGGCTTTTATTGGATGACTCAGCTAGACAATTACCTTGAGGGTAATAGGCTGTGGAATGGCCTAAAGTGATATGGTATTTGTTACAGAAACGTATCATTTTCTTGGATTTGAAGGCAGCAACATTATCAATGATGATCTTTTTAGGACAACCAAATCTAGATAGTATGTTGTTTTCTAAGAATCCTATAATGACTATGTCATTGGCTTGTCTAAAAGGAATGGCTTCTATCCATTTGGTGAAATAGTCTGTGGCAGTTCGAATCCATTTATGTTGGCCAGAAGAGGGAGGGTGAATTTCTCCAATGAAGTCCAATCCCCATTGTTGGAAGGGTTTTTCAGTAGAAATTGGTCTCAGGGGTAAGGGTACAATTTCCTCTTGCCTTCAAAAATCTAACATTTGTGGCAAGAAGTAACAAACTTCTTTACATCAGTGAACAAGGTTGGCCAATAAAATCCAGCTCTGAGGATTTTGTCTGCAGTTGATCTCCAGTAAAGGTGTCCACCACAGTCTCCTACATGAAATTCTTTGAGAACCTTGTCAGCTTCTTCTTTTACTAAGCAATTCAATAGAATACCTTCATGATTTTTCCAAAATAAAACATTATCTAAAATACAAAATTTTGAAGCTTTCATCTTTAAAAACCTTTTCTTTGTCTTGGATAACCCTGGAGGAGCTTGCAGGTTTAATAATACAAAAATTATGTTAGCGTACTTAGGTGAATCTAAGAAGGCCTGGTTGATCTGTGGAGTCTCCATCTCCTGTTCATTATCTAGTTCATTAATATCTAGGGCTTGGCAATTTGTTTCAGTCATGAGTTTTGCCAAATCCTGTCCTTTTATAAGCTTTGTGGGTTTTATTTCTATATCATATTCTAATATAGTAGCAATCCATTTGCCTTTTATGCCTTCAATTCCATCCTCGGTTAAGATGTCTTTGACAATAGCATTTGGCACATAGGATATTACATGAGAATACAATATATAGACTCTAAAGTCTTTAATAGCTTTCACAAGTGAATAGGCTTGTTTTTCCATAATTTTGTACTTTAATGGTGCATCTCTTAGTGCTTTACTGAAAAAGGCTATGGGTTTCTCACATCCTTCATCATCTTTTTGTAGCAAAACAGCAACAATGGTGTGTTCTGATGCAAATGAAAATATTATATAGTCTCTATCAAACTTTGGACTTGTCAGGACCAGTGCTTTAGTGAATACCATTTTTAATTTCTTCAAATGATTGTTTGGCTTCTACTGTCCATTTAACTTTTGCATCCTTTTTCAACATATTATTAACCAATCTAATTAATTCAGCTAAGTTTGATATAAATTGTCTTAAAAAGTTGATCTTTCCTAGGAAAGCTTGAAGTTCTTTGACATTTTTGGGGTGGGGTATCTGCAGAATGGCTTCTACTCTAGCAGGATCAATTCTAGTGCCATATTTGGAGATGATATGGCCCAAGAGTTTGCCTTATTCTATACCAAACATGGACTTTTTAGGATTTAGAGAAATGCCATATTGTCTGCATTTTAAAAATACTTGTTTTAGATGATCTAAATGTTGTTGATCTAATTTAAAAAAACAATCAGGTCATCTAGATATATGACCAAGAAATCATGAATTTCTTTTGCAAAGGCTATGTCCATTGCATGTTGGAAAGTTTCCCCAGCATTCTTGAGTCCAAATAGCATTTTAACATATTTGAATGTTCCCCATGGTGTTGTAAAAGCAGTTTTTTCTTGGTCATCAGGATGAACCAGAATCTGGTTATAGCCTGCGAACCCATCCAATAATGAAATCCTAGAAGCACCTACTACCCTTTGTAAAATATGATACATCTTAGGTAAAGGGTAATTATCATTCAAAGAAACCTTGTTTACATTCTTTAAATTAACATAGAGCCTAATTTGTCCAGTCTTTTTTCTAGTAGGCACTGAGTTAGAAACCCACATCGAAAATCTGATAGGAGCTATTATCCCTGCTTCATACATTCTTTTGATTTCCTTTTCAATTAAGGGAAGCAATACATGGTTGATCCTTCTGAGTTTTTATTTGAATGGTTTTTTTATTTTCCTTTAAAGGGATTGTATGTTGAATTATAGAGGTATCATAAGATTTCAGGTCCTCATAGCTACAGGCAAATAAATCTTGAAATTTTTCATTAATTTAGCATATTTTAGTTTTTGTTTAGGAGGCAAAGATTTGGATAATTTTACCATTTTTGGATTTTCTTCAGTTCCCAAGTTATAGTCTTCAATGTCATATTTTAGAGGTTCCATCTTTGGTTTCCTTGGGATATCATTAAAATCGAAGAGATCTTCCAAAGAAGTTAACCCTTTAGGCAACTCATTATCTTTCAAATTAATGATTTCAAATTCTTCTTCAATAAGCTAATCAATGTCCATTTCCTTGAGATCTTGCATTTCTTTATTGGTAAACGTTGTTGGGTGAAGCATTTGAGTTGCAATTTCTGTTGAAATGTTTGTTTCTAACTGATTTGTCTGATCAAATTCAGTAACTGTATCTATGTCTATATTAGTGCTAGAAAACTCTTCCTCTAGTGTTAAGAAGTTGTTAATATGAATGTCATTGTCAAATACTTGCCAGTTCTTTACATTGTCAGGTATGGCTGGTCTATGTCTAATATCAGCTGTGAAATGATGATTGGGCTCAAATGGTAGTTTACAGGTGCTAGCAAACATTGCCAAACTGTGAGCGTGCAAATTATGTTTTCTTGGGATTTTAGCCAGCTAAGTTTCTAGAAATGTATTTAGAATCTCAATCGTTGTTCCTCTGTAAGACATTAATCTAGGATTGATTGTGAGAAAATTTCCTTTTATCTATTGAATGATTAAATTAGAATCTCCTAGGATTGATACTCTAATGCCCCCTAAACTTTTCACTAGTTTAAGACCTAGTAACAAAGCTTCGTACTCAGCCATATTATTAGTGCATTTAAAGTTTAATCTGTAAGCATGGCCTTCAGCATGATCATTCTCAAGATTGTGCACCCAAATTCTTGCTCCTGCTCCTAACTTGTTAACTAAACCATCAAATTCTAAGTGCCAAAGGATCTTGTCTTCAGAGTTAGTATCAGGAGTCTCAGGGATTTGTTTAATAGGAAGATCTGGTTTTTTAGTTTCTTCTGGTTCCTTTTGAGTATCTGATGTGTCATTGTTCTCAGAAATTTCTTGAATTTGAACACTAGACTTTTCATTTGTAATTTCTTCGTGTTCAACTACTAAAACCTTAACTTCATTGAAAGGATCAATTTCAGCATTGTAAAGGATGAAAGAATCCATATCATAGTGAATGGAGTAGATAGGAAAATTTTGAGGTCTCTCTTGGCTACTCACCACATATTTCATTAAAGTTTCTCTCTACAGTTTCTTAGGTTGACCAAATACTAAAATAGTAGCATAAGACATGTCTAACTGTAAAGATCCTTGAAGCTTTGCACCCCAAGATCTAGATAGTAACATACCATACTTTGGTGGGAAATCGGCTACTACTATGTCCATTAAGATGGTTTTGGCAGGATATTGGACTAGTGATACACATAAATCTTTGATTAATCTTAGACATCTGACCTGACTTGAATCAAAAGAGAAAATGTCTTTATACGGCCTGGTGATATCTAGGTCCAATTTCTCCATCGCAGACTTAGGCATTAAGTTATGAGAAGCACTAGAATGAAACATGGTGTTATGAAGTATTTTATCATGTATGTTTAAACTTACATAGAAAGGAGGGACTCCTCTATCTACTGATTTTTCATTTACCTCAGGGCTAAAAATCAATTCTGTTTGATCATCAAAAACATTTACTGAATCTTCATTCACAGAAATTTGTAGTGATCTACTGATTTGACCTCTATAGACATCATGTTTAGCTAATTCTCATAATGGAACTGCTATTTTTAATTTGCCTACTTCAACCTCAAGATGAAAAGGTTTTTCAGTTTGAGTTCTTGCATTTTAGACATTGGGATTCTCTTTTTCTGTTGTATTTTCTGTTTCTCTTTCCTTTTCAGGAATGGGGTTATGGGTTGAAGTTGTTTCCAAATCAATTTCTGAAGGTTCTTCTACATTTCCTTTGGGAGGAATAAAAGTGGAAGATTTTTTGTTGTGTGGTTGATTACAGGATACACCCTCAATTATTGGGTTATTTGGATTAGGATTGTTCCTAGAAAGAATATGTACATGGATGGTATTACTCTTACCTTTGTTGGACTATTTTGTATCTTTCTGTTTATTGCTTTCAAGAACATCTATTCTTCTGCTCCTCAGATTGTATTATTTGTGGACTTCATAAACAGTTGTATCATATCCCTCCCTGAGGTCAAATGATTCACCTGACTTAGTTTGGAATTTTTCAAGCATATGAGCTTCCTGATCCTCTTGGGCCAAGAAGACTTGTTGTTCATTCTTAAGTCCCATCAAATTAATTTGAGTGTTTTCAGTTGGTTCATCAGAAGTTGAGGCTTCAACATAATTTTCTTGGAATGGGGACCTAATGTTTTGGTCAGGTCCAGTCTTTCCAGTATTAAGATTTTGGTTCTTCCTGAAATTTGGATTTCTACCAGTATTACTTGGTTGACCCTCCCAAGGGGATTTTCTCTCAATGGTTTCCACTCTGTCACCAAGCCTATTCATTCCTTTGATAATAGCATCTGATTTCTATTCAAATCCAGAAGGTTCCTCTTTGAAAGGTATCCTCCTTTTAGCTCTGGCTCTAACTCGCTTAGATATCAGGTTGGCCTCAACGCTAACAACTATGCTGTACATTTCTTCTAAGGTTCAGGGGGCTCTTTCCCTAGGTTGATATGCTATATCCACATCAAATCCATGAGGGAATTTGATTAATGCTAAATCTGGAGGAGGTCTAAGATTTTCAGGGATAGCCTAGTAAACATTATTAAATCTAGTACAATAATTTTGGACAGTTTCTTGGGTGCCTCTTTTCAGGCCTTCATATTCTGATAAAATATGGAGAGGATCTTTCTTCTTTTCCCATCTATTTAAGAATGTTTGATATAGGGCTTATAGGTCATTTATACTATTTGCAGGAAGGGCTCTAAACTAAGTTCTAACATCTCTAGTCAAACTTTGAACAAACACTCTCATTCTAACATCATCAGCATTAACTTCATATATTTCAAAATAGTCTGTCATTTTCTTGGTATGTTTTTGTGTTGTGTAAGTGCCAGTACCATCAAATGGGGTAATCTTACTGTGATAGTCTTGGGGCATAGCCCATGGTTTGGCGGGTAAGTGAAGAGGAGAATACCTGTTTGCCATGGCTGTAGGAATAGATGAGACAACTGGTGTGGTAGGGATGACAATAGGAATATGAGTTGTAGATGGAGGGGTGGAAGGTGCTGTTTGAGGTTGGGAAGTCTGAGGTGTTGATGATGGACTAGGAGGTGCAATAGTGATCACAGAAAGGTTTGGCGTTCCCGCAGAGATAAGCTCTGATTGGATGGAGTTCTGCAAGTGTCTATCAAGATGTGAAGTTACAACTTCAAGCTGTAAATTTTCAAGAAATACAGGATCATGAACTATGTGGGTTAACTCAGATTCAAAAAAGGTAACAAATAAATGGGTTTCAAACCACTCATCAAAAGGTTCCTCCTCAAGGTAAACCCACTTCACAGGACGAGAACTTGATCTATACAAAGGCCGAGAAATAGCAGAACTGTCTTAGCTCTCTTGCCTTCTAAGAATCCTAGGAATCATATTAGGGTTTTCGAACACAGGTGGTGGATTTGGATTAGGATTAGATCTGGTGTAATGAGTCCTTTCCGAAGCAAGGTTTCTAGGTATATTTTTTTGAGTTTGTCTATAAATGGGATGACAATACAACTTTAACAATTTCTTTAAGAAGCTTTTAGATATGGATTTTGAACTTTCTCAAAGACTTTATTTGACAAGAGGAACTGATAAAGTGTTTGAAACCAAATGTCCAATCTATAAGCTAGACCAGAGATAGACTGAAGTAGCATTCATTTACTTCTGCAATTGCAAAGAAAAATCATTTCAAAGGCTACTTGGCTAGCTTCCGGCTTTGTCTGTAGCTTAGAAAGTAGACAATAGTAACAAACAAATCATTCAGATCCCCATGGAGTTGCCACTATGTTATCACTCAGGTTTTCCCAAAAGTTGTAAGAAAGGGAAAGGAGGCTGAGGTAACCACAAACTAATCTTTTAGATACAGATTCTAGCCAATCTGCATCCAGAGAGGGCTCTCTCTTTAAGTTTTAGCTTTGTTTTGTAAAGATATTTGGCTAGTTGTGAAGTTTGAGAGTTTGTTTGATATGGGGTGGTGAGATTCCATAGAAAAGGGATAAGACTCAGTAGTTTAGGCCATTGGGCTAATGGAGTCAAGTAAGATGGCTTTACTGGATTTGGGTTTCAAAACAAAAGATGGTTTCACAGAGCAAGGTGGTCAAACAGGGAACAAATGAAGACTTGTAATAGATGGAATGGGTTTCAAAAATGGGTGAAGGGCAATTAAGAATCCTTCAACATATTTCAAGAGGGAACGTGGATGATTATTGACAAAGAGAAGTTAAGTATTCTTTAACAAATAATAAAAGTGAAAGAATTAGAAAACAGGAGCAATTAAGATTTCACTATTTATTCTAATTTAGTAGAAAACATAGAAAAATATAAATTTTGAAAACAGAGTGCAATAAAGCAAATTCTGAATTATTCTTTTTTGTTTATCATTTAGATATGAAACAGAGATGATATAATAAACACAAAAAACTTTAAAACATGAGGTATAGAGGACTTATTAATCCACTGTTTGCTTCAATAAATCTATGAAAAGTCCATTGCATTAATTCTTTGTCCAGCAAGCCATGTGAAAATTTGATCCAATCAGCACTTTATTCCAAAAAACTAGTATTACAGTAATGTATATGAATCCACCCCTAATACTCCAATTGAGGGAGTATTTATACAAAATATTTTACACAAAATATCTCATAACAAAGTGATATATTCTAGTGATGACAAATCATTTTTATAAGAAAATAGAGACAGCTAGTCTCGAAGATAAGGAAAAAAGCAAACAGATGATGTGTTGTTCCTATTTGTGCTGGGTGTGCTGGAGGCAGGCCCCTTTTATTTGTCTTGCTGCTATAACTTCGTGTTGGCTGCCTTGTTTGACTGATACTCTTTATCTGTTTTGATACTCTTTGAACCTTTTTTGACCATTGTTCACCTTTATTCATCTCTGTTTATCTCAACAAGGTAAATAGCCCAAAATTTATGTTTTACCATGGTAGCTTTACAAAATTTCTAACATATCTGCCCACCAATTTTGCTTTAGAAATTTGTGCCTCTGATGTTTTCTTAGAGTTTCATCAGTATCTGTATATCTGGGGAAATTAGGATGAATAGTGAATTGGTGCTTTACCTCAAGCTCAATGTAAAATAAGTTCTGCAAGCTATCATAAAGAGCTCGGCTTGTGGGAAGTGCTTTCACTCCTGCTGCACTTGATGATGAGCTAGCTTGATTGCTAGCATACCTATTCAATTTATCTATATAATCAATGTGTTTCATTAACTTATCATTAATGACCAAAGGACTTGGTAGCCCTTTACTCTGCAAAACTGTGAATTTCTCCATAAAAGAATTAATGTCTACTTGCATGTCTTGGCACCTTCTTTCTAAGTTCTGCATTAGAGTTCTCTTGGTCAGAACTCTTTTGATTTCTAAAATGGTGTCTGTCCTGTTTGTGTAGGTTTTAACCTCGTACAAAAATTACCTGCATAAGAATTCTAAATCACATAAAAATAAACAATGCGAGAGCATAACACATAAAACACATATACACAGAGATTTCCCACTGGATCCCAAAACCGGGACTACCAGCTTGATTTTTCATTATGTTCCTTTCAATGTTACAATACATATTTATACATGCTAAAGCATCCAATACCATGGACCAAAAACCATCGCGTCCAAAACCATGGAACGAAAACCATAGGTAGGTTCGCCCAACCTAATATAGGGTCCAAAAAAAAATTTCCCGGGGCGCTGCCCCGGACCCCATACAGGGGGGCTACCTGCCCCCCTCAAACCCCCTGGATAGGGGGGTTGCCGCCCCCCTGTGACCCCCCCACTGCACAATCGGCACAACGAAGAGGGGGCTCTGCCCCCCCTCTCATCCTTCGGTTCACTACATACGTTAGTCGTGGAAAGAATATAACACAACCCAACAATCTCCCACTTGTTGTTTTCTTTCCATAGGGAGCCACAGGAGAGCTTAGTCATTTTTCCAGCCCTGAAACACCCATTATTTCTCTACACCAAGAGAACTTCTTAGAGCTCACAGATTTTGTCAATGCATCTGCAGTATTCTTCAAAGTGCCCACCTTTACCAGCAACACCTTTTGTCTTCTATCATATCCCTCACAAAGTGATATTGAACATCAATGTTCTTTGTCTTTGAATAATAAGCAGGGTTCTTTGCCAAGAAAATTGCACTTTGGCTGTCATAGTCTATCCTTATAGCTCCCTGTACTAACCCGATACTTGAACACAATCTCTGCAACCAAACTGCTTCCTTACTTGCATGAATGGCTGCCATGTATTCTGCCTCTGTAGTTGATAGTGCCACTACAGATTGTTTCTTACTCATCCAACTGACTGCACCTCCAAATAGGTTAAACACATACCCACTTGTAGATCTTCTCTGATCCAGATCTCCAGCCCAGTCTGCATCAACAAAGCCACGAATATCCAACACTGTCCAATCCTGGTCTTCCTTGGTAGCACAAACCATAATCACTAGTGCCAAGCAAATACCTGAAAACCCGCTTCACTGTTGTCCAGTGCTCCTTCCCTGGTTTTGACATAAACCTGCTCAATACTCCCACTGCATGTGCAATGTCTGGTATAGTACAGACCATTGCATACATCAAGCTACCGACTGCACTTGCATATGGAACATGGGACACGTCCTCTTCCTCTTCTTGTGTCTTGGGACACTATTCAACAGATAACCTCACACCTACAGGAATAGGAACCTTCACTGGTTTACTATCCTGCATATTAAACCTCTGCAATATTGTCTCGACATACTTCCTCTGGTTTAACCAAGGCTTCCTCTTTGCCCGATCTCTTTTAATTTCCATGCCCAAAATATAGTTTGCAGCACCGAGATCTTTCATGTCGAATTTGGAGGACAATTGGGTCTTCAAATCCTGGATAATTTCTTTGTCATTTCCAACCAACAACATGACATCCACATACAAGACCAGATAAATAACACAGCCACCAATTAATTTAAAATACACACAATGATCTGCTTTGCTTCTGGTGAAGCCAAGTCCCCGTATAAATGTATCAAATTTCTGATATCACATCCTTGGTGACTGTTTTAACCCATACAGAGACTTCTTTAACTTGCATACCAGTTCTTTCTTACCCTTCACCACAAAGCCTTCAGGTTGCTTCATGTAGATTTCCTCTACCAAATCCCCATGAAGAAATTCTGTCTTCACATCTATCTGTTCTACCTCAAAATCAAAAGCAGCAGAAACAGATACAAGTAATCGAATAGAAGTTACCTTGGCAACAGGAGAAAAAATATCACCAAAATCAATTCCCGGCACCTGGGAATAACCTTTTGCTACCAACCGAGCTTTGTATTTCTCCACCTTCCCTTAAACATTTGTCTTCTTCTTAAACACCCATTTGCTACCAATGGGTTTCCTTCCAGCCGGTAACTCCATCAGATGCCAAGCCTCATTTTGGTGCAAAGATGCCATTTCATCAACCATGGCCTCTTTCCAGAGTTTTCCATCCTCTGAATCCACTGCTTCCTTAACAGTTTTGGGATCATCATCAGTGATAGAAAAAGAAAAATTTGAACAGAAAGTAGATGGACTATACCTTTTTAGCTGCCTTCTTTCTCGAACTGATCTTCTCACAACCGGAGTTTGTGGCTCTTCATCTTCTGATTCCTCCTCTGCTACAGAGTCTGATTCTTCCTCCTTTAGTTCAAACTCTATCTTCACAGGTTCCTTTGGTTGGACTTCATGTTAAATAACATCTTTCACCTCTCTGAACACCACATCTCGACTGTACACAACCTTCCTTGTTACTGGGTTCCAAAGCTTATAACCCTTTAAACCATCCTTATCCCCAATAAAGATGCACTTTTCAGATTTACTATCCAACTTGGTTCGTTTCTCCTTTGGAACATGTACATATGCATCACATCCAAATACCCTCAGATGTGAAAGAGAGGGTTTCTTACCAGTCCATACTTCTTGTGGAGTCTTATCCTCCAACGCTGATGAAGGTGACCTGTTGACCAGGTAACATGCAGTGTCCACCGCCTCTGCC
>APFE030643807.1:0-19927 GCA_000404065.3 Pinus taeda
AGAGGGAGCTGAAAGTACAAAACTTCAGTGTCCTAAATCTCATATGCAAATTTCATGAAATGAAGTCGCATATATACGCGAGTTAGACACTGCAAAGTCGCGCATATGTCAGTATGAAGAAAAGCAGTGGGGACAGGTTCAGGAAAAGGATCAGTTTGGTTTATTTGCATTATTTGTTAATGGTTACAATTTGCTGATGATGTGTGGAAATGTCTTGATGGTTAGAAGTATTTTGTTTCTAACTTGAAAATGATGATGACTTGATACTCCTTGCTGACATGCATGATCAGATCTGATAGTAAACAAGATGGCACAGGTTTAGGGGGAGCATATGCCTTTAATGCATTGTTGGCATTATGGTTAATAGTCCTTGGTGATGATGCTTATGATATGGTTCTTAGATCAGATTTGTGGTTGATTCACTAATGGTGCCTACATGGTGATCTTCATAAGGATAAGAAGAAGTACTTGATGATGTGTCTCTCATATACTGTTGTCGCCATATGCATAAAGATCATATATTGCAGGATTGTTCTTGGCACATCTATGGATGAGGATTGTTGGCTAGGTACATGGATGATTATTCAAAGTTGCATTGTTGGATGATGAGTTCTTACCTATATGATGATAGGTTGTTTCGTGCATATGTTGATTGATGCAGATCTTCCATATTGATGATACTTGGTCCACGCAGATCTAGGTGGCTATGGTGTTTGTCACATATGATAGAATGACTCTATATTCTATGCAAAAGGATGAGTTGATGCGGACATATCTCGATGATTCATGCACTAATTCAAGTTGCGGGTGACATATGCTATGGAGCAGACCATACAGTGTCGTTACTGATATTTATCATGATCTTATTTAGGTGTCTTATAATGTATATCATTCGATGTAAAGGTCATATCAAGACTCATGATGTAATAATGTGTCTCTATCTATTATAGTCATTTGATGAAATATTTCAGTCATATCAAGGTCATGTAATAGCCTATCTTGGTTTCCCCACTATGCCTGGGATGAATGATGTAATGTTCTTGGTTGTCATTTTCTGGTATATCCCCACCTGGTTGGGTGATGAATGTATGTATTGAGTCTTTTGGTGATAGGAAGGTAATCTATGATATATAGAGTCATGTTCTTCTTGTAGAACATCTTTTGCAGACCTTGCTTACAGTCAGGGGAGTTTGAGCATGAACATCACTATATAGCAGAGCAGATATTTCAGAAAGAGCATTATCAGATTGGAGCACCATGGCATATACAAAGGGGGAGTTCATTCAGAGACTTCAGCAGATCTCATTTATAGTCAAGGAGAGCATGTTCTTAGGGGGAGCATAACCCGTTGCCCTTGATGTCAAAGGGGGAGAGTGACTTGGTGTTGTTTCCATCATGTCCAAAGGGGGAGATTGTTGGCATTATGATGCATGTGTTGTACTTGATGGAAACCCTCTCATAGAATATCATCTCACTTGTATACATTCAGATGAATCTACGAATATCAGATGTGACAGAGTGCATGGGTTACCGGACAGCAAAAAGGGATTAGATGACAGTTCACAAATAAGCTTTGCCATCAAATCCAAAGGGGGAGATTGTTGGCATTATGAGACAAGTGTTGTCCTTGATCGAAAATCACTCAGATGATAAATTATAGTGCAACAAAGTTATTTTCAAGTTCAAGGAATTTTATGCAGAGAAAAGTTTACTTCATGTAGAGAAAAGTTCATGGAATTTTATGCAAAGAAAAGTTTATTTCATGTAGAGAAAAGTTCATGGAATTTTATGCAGAGAAAAGTTTACTTCATGTGGAGAAAAGTTCACGCACTTTCATGGTTGGTTCATGGTATTAGTCCCACAGTTTTTGATCCTATGGTTTTGGCCCGTGGTATTGGTCCATGATTTGAGGAAGAGCTTGCCTATATAAAGCAAAGGAGATCATTTGGCTTGTGTATGCTTTTGGGTTGAATATCTTAAGATCTGAAATATTGGGTTATTGTTTCAAAAGCTCGATCTATATGAAAGTGAAGTGGAAAGCGAATCTGTGAAGGGTGATCTCTTGAGCGCTGCAGTTGTGGAAGTGCGGAGGCACCACAGCAGATGCCACAGAGGCACCATAGAAGGCGTATTACAAAGGTGCCACAGAAGGCGCAGTGCGGAGACGCCACAGAAGACGCCACAGAAGGTGCAGTGCGGAGACGCCACAAAGGCGCCACAGAAGGCGCAGTACGGAGACGCCACAAAGGCGCCACAGAAGGCGCAGTGTGGAGACGCCACAGAGGCGCCACAGAAGGCGCAGTGCGGAGGCACCACAGAAGGCGCAGTGCGGAGACGCCACAAAAGGCGCAGTGCGGAGGCGCCACAGAAGGCGCAGTGCGGAGATGCCACAGAGGCACCACAGAAGGCGTAGTGCAAAGGCGCCACAGAAGGCACAGTGCGGAGACGCCACAGAGGCGCCACACAAGGCGCAGTGTGGAGACGCCACAGAGGCGCCACAGAAGGCACAGTGCAGAGGCGCCACAGAAGGCGTAGTGCGGAGACGCCACAGAGGCGCCACAGAAGGCGCAGTGCAGAGACGCCACAGAAGGCGCAGTGCGGAGGTGCCACAGAAGGCGCAATGCGAAGGTGCCACGGAAGGTGCAGTGCGGAGACACCACAGAGGTGCCACAGAAGGCGCAATGCAAAGACGCCACAGAAGGCGCAGTGCGGAGACGCCACATAAGGCGCAGTGCGGAGACGCCACAGAAGGCGCAGTGCGAAGGTGCCACAGAAGGCGCAATGCGGAGATGCCAAAGAGGCGCCACAGAAGGCGCAGTGTGGAGATGCCATAGGCCAGAGAAAAGGAAATTGCGTATCTGTCTTAAGATCTTTTGTTGACTGATTTTTTTGTTGATAAGGTGTTCTGGCTTTAGTTTACTGTTATTGTGGATCTGGTTATCTGGGTGACTTACTGGTGCTTGATGATCATTTGATGTTTATGGATCCAGTTTGAAAATTTATGAAAAGTGGTCCTTGAAAGAAAAGAAGTAGGGGGTTGTAGCTCCCTTCCAGGAGAGACTGGAAAACGAGAGAGAGTTGTAGCTCTCTGCAGGTTTCAGCCTGTGTACTGGTAAAGGACTGCACCAGTACAAGACCATTGTAAAAGGAGTTTCTAATTTGAAAGAAGATAGAGACATATTGCAGCAGGTGGTTTTCACCCACATTGGGTTTCCACCTTATATCTGGTGTTCTTTGATGTGACTGTCTGATTTTCTTATTCATGCTCATTATTTATGATATTGGTATGCAAAAATAATTCAAAGTATAAATAAGAAAGATTTGGCAAAAGAATTAGATAATACTGATTCACACCCCCTCTCAGTATTATTGTCAACAAATTGTCCTCCCAGGAACTGCAGAAGGCAAGCTAATCAAATGATGCATATCGAAAGAATTGTGTTGCTGCACCTCCAATAGATACAAAGAATATGTCTAAAGGTTATAAATGCATGAAATATATACATGGAAATGCTTTTCCAGGTTTACTATGACAATCATATCATTCAATTTTGTATTTCCTTAAGGACGTATAATATGTGTTGAAATATCATTTGTCCTAGCAAGCACTAAGCTAAACCATAATAGTTTTCCAAGGGGCACCTTCTTGAGAGTGACACATATATTGGAGGCCACGTTGAATGTCTTGAATCTAGTGCCCTTCTTGAGAGTGACACATATATTGGAGGCAACGTTGAATGTCTTGAATCTAGTGTCTTTCATTCAGATCTTCCCACAACATTTTGTCTTGACCACTTTGCATATGATATGTCTTCAATAGTAAAGGTGTAATTGCAAAACCTATCCAATCAACAATTTTATCAGAAAAATTAAAGCGTTTGAAATATTATTGACTTTGCCTTTGAATGACCACAACAATCTAGTCACAAATTTGTTTCTGAATAGTATAGATTTCTGATATTTCTCTTCTATTAATAATGTTCCCAATTGCAGCAAATTGGTTTTCGTTGTGATCAAGTTCTAGGAGAAGTCATGCTAAATTTGCATGCCATTTGGATTTCTTTGCTTGGGCTAAGCATGAGAGTTATCTACCACAAAGCAACCAAGGCCTTAAGGTCATAAACTAAGCTGCTAGAGCACTGTTATTTTAATTGTTCCTTGTGTATTTTGATCCAAACTCAACAGAAACTAGGTGTTTGACCTGATGTATAATAATGAATTGAGCTGCCTGATTGTGCGTTTAATTTTGAAGGTCTCTATTCCTTCTGAATACTTGCTATGTACAAATGATATCCTTGATTATAAATTCCCAGGTGGTCAATTTTAGCAAACATTTGTGACTGCTTGTTGCCAAGTGAACTATTTATGTTTTCATATTAACATTCAACATCCTCCAGTATTTTTATTTCCTAAATATATTTTAGACTTGAAAATTTAGATTGTTCACCATGTGTCTTTGATTCCCTTTTCCACAAAAGTGGCCACACCACGCATGTCAACCACTCCAATGCTCTCACTTAGTGAATCCATCCTGATTTAATATTTTTTGTTCTCCATTATGCCATCATAAAACCACAGTGGTTAATATGTTCAACGATTAAATATTTTACATCCTTTTCCTCTATTACAGATCTCACTTAGTGAATCCATCCTAATTTAATATTTTTTGTCCTCCATTCTGCCATAATAAAACCACAATGGTTATAATATGCTCAACCATTAAATTTTTTTCATCTTTTTCCTCTATTACAGATTTTTGTCTCTCCTTGCCACTAAATATTTTTCTTCTCCCTTAGTCTAGTTTCCTTTGCCCTAAGAAAATAAAATTCCTTAAGATTTACGTCTTTTTCTTAACTGTGATCTTCAATTGTTATTATGAATAATTTTTTTTTCCATTTGTAAATCAACAATTCATACTAAGTGAAACATAACTGAAACATCAAAGGATGATAATTTACGAAGATCCTTATGGGTGAGACCCTTTCCCATGGAGGGCGTTTGTCCCCCAAAACAAATTTTATTTCAACTTGCCTCTTCAACATCCACATATCTCGGACCAACTCATAGCTTTGATGAGCATATCTGATTTAGATTAGATAATGCACTTGCATTCTTTTCATTTGAATGTTGCTCTATTATTTGCGATATTTTCATCTCACCAACCAATGAGAACTAGAAATTTGAAATTGTTGATGTAGACCAGTAGATGCAACTCGTTTCGTCTCAATATACCCCCATGGTTGTTGTGTCATACAGGTATGACATTATTGATGTCTTTATAAAATCAGAGGGTTTGCAATTCATACTTGTTATCATGTTAAATGTTTCATATTTTTGATGTGGACCTGCAACTTGTTTCCTCTCAATACACCCCCATGGTTGTTGTGTCATACAGGTATGACATTATTGATGTCTTTATAAAATCATAGGGTTTGCAATTCATACTTGTTATCATGTTAAATGTTTGATAGGAGTGCCATAAGAATTCACACTGAATTTGCTATATACCTACTCAACTCATTCCCTGTACTCATTTTGAGCATGCACCTTTTATTTTTCAACTCCACCATGCCACACCTTTTATTTTGCAACCCCACCATGCCTCCTTTTTATGTCGTTGGGACAAGTTTTATGCCTGAAAGATATGTTATTAACTTATTTCAAGCACATTCATTATATTAGGCATGAATCTAACCTAAAGCAGCTTGAAAATTCCACTTCGACTTGAAAATTCCACTTTGAACTTACTGGATAACTAACAACATGTTACTTTGACTAGATGTTAATGTGGCTTTCTTCTTTGGAACAATGGAGACATTTGTGACATTGTGACCTGAGTACTATATTCTTTCACTTGAAGTGCTTGCTTGCCAAAAGTAAGCTTCCCTCTCGTTATTAGTTGTGCCTTAGGTAGGTCTTCCTTGCTTTCTTTTCCTATGGGGCCGAGCCTAGCAAGCCCCAAAAAGGCTCGTTCCGCGAGGTTCTACAAGTTACGCCAATGATTAACAAACTCGAATTGAGGAGACCTTTGCTAGTTGTCAATAGTTCATCATGCCTTCTGCTAGCTAAGCCATTTTCAACATAAAGACATCCATTACCCATTTTATTTCAATATTATCAACTAATTTCTTCTTTCTTATAGCCATTTCTTCCCTAAAACCCAATGCCATTCACACTTAAAACAATCTTTAAACCATCTTGCAAGCACCTTGAAATTCTTTATTAATTGGAGACTTTGGAAGAAAATCATGTGCAACTTGCATAACTGATGGTAATATGCTTTTTCCCTTGCCAACTAAAGGATCTCAACAATCTAGAGAGTCTATGGAAACAACTCTAAGCTCTCTTTACCTACCTACCCTTTAAACTAATACACCACCTTCGCTAATAAATATCCAACTCACTTCATAAGCCCAAAAGAAATACCCAGCTTCTCACTCTCTTAAAAGACAAAACTTCCTTCTCCACCTATGTATGGACATACGTCCTTTTGCTTCATATAACATAGCCTCAAACTAAATATAATTTCTAATCAATGCAGTAACAAGCTATATTCCTTAGATGCTTGTTGCAAATGTACTTTAAATTTCCACATTAGCTACATCATTATTGATAGGCGTGGAATCAATTAGCATGACCGAACTTACTCAATTGGCGGGGTTGATTCTTTTAGCGCTTGTTCTCATGGCTCTTATCATTGTGGACATCCTAAAAGTAGAATCGTAGAGGAAAATTGAGAAGAAACCACTAGCAATAACATCTCGAGCAGATTTATTGGAACGAAAGAAGGGACAAAAAGGAAAAGAATTCAGTCAATCTCGATAAGAATTCAGTCAATCTCTTCACCCATTCCAGGTAATAGAAATCCTTAGAAAATTTCTCCATAATCATCAGCTTTTACCTTAACGAAAGTAAATTATTTGCAATGCATTGCACATGGGGGCTAGAACTACAAGAAAATCACACAGAATTAGCTAAAGAATGTATCAGTTGGAGATGTTATTACTGTTGGATTTGATGTAGTTTATGTTGGTGCAAAATTTGTCATCAAGGTAATGAATACTACCTTGAAGGTTACAAGAGGTTATTAAGAAATATAGTGGATATCCAACTATTAATCATCCCATGTAATGAATACTGCCTTGAAGGTTATTTGAGGTTATTAAGAAATATAGTGGATATCGAACTATTAATCATCCCATGTTGTCGACTGCAACTTCGGATTGATCATATGTCACAAACAACCTAACAATTGGAATGCTGAAAAAATCATGGAGGTCGTTGTTGCATCTTACATTCTCCAATAGCCCATGGATGATGAGATTGTTTACTACGACACAACTGAGAAGTTGGAGCCTATTAGACTCAACCCAAGAACCTAATAAGCAATGTCCCTGATTAGACGTGGTACCTCACCAAAACTCAAATTTTCACAAGGAGATAATTGGCTAGATGAAAGTTAGTGAAGGTGGGTGCAACTTTGAAAAAACATTTAATCTATGATAGCCAGCCAATGGATCTTGCAATCTAACTGCAATATTTTATTCGTGATTTTCTTTTTGTGTTTGAGAGATCATCCCTGCAATGATCATTAGCATTCCAAAATTAAATTTTTTCAGTTTGCATCTCGGGTCCTATCTATGCCTATGCCCAGAGATCTCCATCTACCAACTTTTAAAACATAACGACCTGCATCTGACAACTCTACCAGTTGGTGCATGTCTCTAGGTCTTTTCAGCTTTTTGAAAAACTTTCTGCAATTGTGCTCTACGTTGGTTTGAAGAAAATCATATCCAAAACTGGAAAAATCCATCGGCTTATCACTAAAACTTACTTTTATTCGGTATTATGGTGTGTGTTATGGTCTGTCTCTAGGATTAAATTTTGATTTCCATTTAATATTTTCATCTATATTGATGTTTAAATGAATGTTCTACATTTTTTTATGCGTTCGATTCCCTTAATTCAGGTCTTTTGATTTCCATATAATATTTTCATCTATACTGATGTTTAAATTGAAATTTCTACATTTTTTTATGGGTTCAATTCCCTTAATTCAGGTCTTTATATGTGGATTACTTGGAATTTCGACTTACTTTTATTCAGTATTATGGTGTGTGTTATGGTCTGTCTCTAGGATTAAATTTTGATTTCAATTTAATATTTTCATCTATACTGATGTTTAAATTGAATTTTGTACATTTTTTTATGGGTTCAATTCCCTTAATTCAGGTCTTTATATGTGGATGATTTGGAATTCCAACGTCTAATGGGGTATTACCACAATCCCCAATGCATAGAAAGAGCCTTTATATCTGGATTACTTGGAATTATTTCGTCTAATGCGATATTACCGCAATCCCCAACGCATACAAAGAGCCTTGCAGTGCTAAAGAGAGAGGTAGGTAATGTACTTATGAAGCACTATTAATAAGAAGTCTTCCCCTTCCAATTTACATCGTATAATAGGAACTTTAAACACTCCTTACTAATTTATGAATACAAGCTAATCTTCACCCAATTTATTGCATACTTGTAGTCCCTTTAAAATCATATGTGATTTCTGCTTATTTATTACATATGTCATAAAGACATATGTTCTTCCTTTGAACAGTAAATAGAACGTGATCTAGATACTTTAGATGTAGATAGTGCAGAAAGAATGGGTAGAGAATGCTAAGAAATACATGCAGAAATAGGCTAGTGTGTCAGAGATTTAGGACAATATTCAACAAGTGTTTACAAAAATGGAGATGAATAATATCCATCACTACAACCCCATTTTCTTAAAAGGAGCTTGAATTTTTCAAAAAAAAGTTCTTCTAGTGTCTTTATCTAAATAATTTGTTATCCATATCTTTACTAGTCAAGGATATTTCGTTCAGCGAATTAATATTTCCTTATATTTTATGGCACCTGTCGAAGGAATAGCTCCAAATAAGTATATTATATTAAAAAAAGAGTTTTCGAAGAATGGTGCAATTTAATTACAAATATGCTGCTTTTGTCAAATCATTTCTAAAAATTTGCTTAAATTGCGGCAATTCTCACGTCAGTTCATTGTATAAGACATGTCAATTCGTGTTGCTCATATTCATGGTGCTGTCAAATCTCTCAATTCTTGTTGCTCATATTCTCTCTATTTCATGGTGCTGTCAGATCTCGGTCGTTGTGGTTCTATCTGATCACCCTGGTTTCAATTGGGTGGACACCCATTTATTTTAAAAAGAGAAACCATAGGCATAGATTGGATATCAAGTTTGAGAGGTCATGGGATTGAATCTGAGTAGAATGAAATCTTAATTGGTAAGCATCTGAGTATTGCAAACAGAATGAGGACAACCATGGCAACTCTCTCCGCTCTTGCCAAATATAAGCTTGTGTTCTTCGGAGATCAGTCTGTTGGCAAGACCAGCATTATCACTCGCTTCTGCTATGACAAGTTTGACAACACGTATCAAGCACCTGCCTAGTTTTTAAAAAAGTATTGAGAAAATTCCTTGATTGGATCAGGATCACTTAATTTTTTCTTGTTTTGCGTTTATTTCTTTTAATGTTATTTGTTAGTCCTGGCCATATGCAAATGTTTAAATCTTAATTCTCTATTTCTTTGAAAAAAGTTCTCTTTTTTGTCATTACGCCATTCTTGTCCTTACGTAACAGATCTTCCCACAATTGGCCATTAAAATGGGTCCAGTTCTTTCCCTTTTCCACTTCAAATAAAATTTAAAAGAATCCCACTTTATTCTAGAACTTTTGAAACTTGGAATGTTTTGAAGATTATTCTCTAAATTGTTGAGAGGGAACAAAATCAAGCAAGTTTGTTGTTTTGTTGGGAAGGGAAAATATTGTGACAATTCGCAGACACTGATACATCGTGCACCACATATTTGAAGGCACTTGGGATGCGCATTGCTAAGTGCTTATATTCAAAACCCTCCGCTTTCCCGTCTTAGTTGTGGTTTCGAGTATTTTCCCTTACAAATTTGTGAAGGGCCTCAAACCATAGTCAGACTAGCGGTTTCCTCTTTTTCTTGGCCCTCATTGCAATCTATGTTCCACTTATATATTTTCTTATTTTTCATAACGCTACATCTCTTTGTTTAAAAAACGTTCCATGTTACACATATGAACGTGAGGAAAATTTTATATTCCCATTTTTCAACTAAATGGGAGATCGGTAATGGACACAAGTTTTTCTTTTGATATTCCCATTTTTCAACTAAATGGGAGATTGGTAATGGACACATGTTGTTTTTCTTTATCTAATCATATGTGAATATTGCCTAGAAAATTTAATGCAAGGACAAGTGGATTTTTTTGAATTTATTTCAAATGCAATGTGATACATACGGTTTGTATATCTGCTTTCTTCATTTATCAATATGTGAAGATTGAAGATGAGAAAGAGGATTTTGCTTTGCAATTATAATCTTTGAAATTCTACTGAAATAAGATCATTATGTGAAGATGAGAAAAAATGATTTTGCTTTGCAATTATAATCTTTGAGATTTTATTAAAATAAGATCAGTTGCTTCAAAAAACTGGAATACCAATATTCTCTTTTATGTTTTGCAAAAATTTCATTTCAATATATTGGAGCGGTATTTGGTTATAATTTTGCTCATAGTTGAAACAATACATTGTGTTGTGTTTACTAGTCTCTGCAAGTTTGGTTGTTTCAAAAATTACTCCAACACTAGATGCTAACTTGCTTGTACTAACACTAGGCTACCATTGGTATCGATTTCTTGTCAAATACAATGTACCTTGAAGATTGAACTATTCTTTTGCAAGTGTGGTGAGTATCTTGCTCCTTCCATATGCATAGTTCTATTCGTTTGTCACTGTGGTGAGTAGCTTGCTCCTTCCATATGCATAGTTCTACTTGTTTGTCGTTGTGGTGAGTAGCTTGCTCCTTCCATATGCATAGTTCTAGTATGTTCATAACTCTCAACAATCGGGATAGATATACTAATTTCTTTCAAGTTGATTGTGTGTATGTATGTGTGTAGATACCTATTATGATATAAATTTGTCTTCTATGTATCATTTTCTTTTTTGCATAACTTTGAATTCTAGGTATCATTTTCTTTTCTGCATGTTATTAAGGGGGTGAGATCCATCGTAGATGGCCCCAACTTTAACCATCAAGATAAATATAGATAAGAAAGACAGGATAAAGTTGTGAATTCCCCCCATATATTTTCACACTTACTCACATGCATTGACCTTTAGAGAGATCCTAGTGATTTTTTTTTTTTTTAAATATAAATTTCAACTTATATCTTAAGAAAACTCTGACACTTGGCCTCTGAAGTTTACCTATATGAGGTAACTAAGATAAAAGATGAAGACCTTGTTTATTATTCTCTTTGGAATTAATGTTCTTACAGTTTTTTAGTTCGCACGACATCTGAATTAGTAAGAATGCAACAAATCTATGAAAATATTAAACTCACTTCAGACGCTGCCCAACAGAATGTTTCTTCTAGTGGCTATGGGTATAGTGCATATTTTAATGGTTCCAACATGCAAAACACGATGTTGTAATGTTAAGTCAGGTCCATATTCATCCTTTAGTATATAATGAATTGTGATAAACTTCAGTGTCATCATGTGAAGTACAATGTTTAAAACATTTAAAAGTTATGGTGCAATATACGAACCTTTGGTTCTCCTTTGCTTTTGAATATAAATGCTTTCAAGTGATAACATCAATGCAGATTTTCAATATAGATGATTTCATCAATGATAACAATTATGCAGCTAGTTATACCTTTGTTGTCCTTTTTTCACTCGTTGGATCTTCAACAATAATGTTATGTAGCTAGTTATACCTTTTTTGTCCTTTTTTCACTTGTTGGAACTTCAACAATAATGTGATATTCGTGAAGGATTGTTGGTTGAATCCTACATTGACATTTAGGGTGACAAAGGAAAAGGAAAGTGCTAAGGTTTTATCTCTTGGATTTATCAATAATTGTTTCATGTGCATAACTTTACTTGGTCCTCTACCTTGGTTTAGAATGGGAACGTAACCCTGTGCCATTTTATTTTTTCAATTTACTTCTCCATCTGTTGTTAAAACTTATGCTAGAGGCTAAGATAAATGGATTCCAAAGTAAAAGTTTTTTGTTGGTCTGCTTCTTTTATAATGGTTTGGTAATGCACTTCTAAATTGAAGAAGGCCATGGAAAGTCTCTCCAACGCTGGATTTAACTTTTCTCTCTTTTATTACAGGCTTAAATTCTATTTAAATTTTCTCTCTTTTATTACATGCCTAAATTCTACAAAATGGTTTTCTGAATTTTTTGGATTTAAAATTAAGGTGCAACTTTTCTCTCTTTTATTACAAATGGTTTTTTGAAATTTTTGGATTTAAAATGAAGGTGCAACTTTTCTCTTTTTTATTACAGGTTTAAATTTTACAAAATGGTTTTATGAAATTTTTAATTTTTTTATGTGAATTTAAAATCCACAGTGGCAATGTGATTGTGTTTCGTAAAATAGCAACTACATTACCTAGAATGGAAGCTCTCTCATCACCCATAAGGAATACATGGTTGACCATAAGGAATACATGGTTGATGTGAATTTGAAATCCATAGTGGCAATGTGATTGTGTTTCGTAAAATAGCAACTACATTATCTGGAATGGAAGCTCTCTCATCACCCATAAGGAATAAATGGTTGACCATAAGGAGTACATGGTTGATGTGAATTTGAAATCCATAGTGGAAACGTGATTTTGTTTCGTAAAATAGCAACTACATTATCTAGAATGGAAGCTCTCTCATCACCCATTAGGTATACATGGTTGATGTGAATTTGAAATCCACAGTGGCTGCAACTAGATCTCTCATCACCCATTAGGAATACATGGTTGATGTGAATTTGAAATCCACAGTGGTTGCAACTGAAACAGAGAACAAGGCTACAACTAAAACAGAGAACAAGGGAGGAGGATGATATTGCTAATTATGTAATATTGCTTTAAAATTTCACATCTTGCTCAAATTTTGATACATGTTCATTGCAATTTTATGTTAGTAAGCATCTACCACTGCCATATTTAATGTCATTGTGTTTTGTAAAATAGCTATGTTGCATGAGTTTCTATAATGTGGGAACGTTGGGAACTTGGGTATGGGTGTTGAGAACAGCTAGAGATTTTTCCAAAATTGACAGGAAATGGTCAATCAGGAACAATGATATTATATAATAAAAAAAATTTTAAAATAAAAATTTAAAATTTAATTATATAATTTATATAAGAATTAAAATTAATATTGAATCAAAATATTCAAATATTAAAATCAATTTAAATATATAAATAATAAATATATAATCTCTCTTATATATAAATATATTTTTTTGGTTGTCTCTCTCCCCGAGACTCTCCCTCTTATATACATAAAATATTAAATATTAAAATGTCAAGTTTATTATCAGTTTTCTGACACATGATCGGTGTTTGAAACAATCTGGCTTAAAATACAAAGGAAAAATTTTACATATGTTTTTCTAGTTATTCTTAAGAGAAAAAGTAAAGAAACTATAATGTTTAAGCATTCATTTCCACATACAATATGCACACACAATCTTTTGTGATATATATACATAATCAGAAAGAAATACTCATCAACATGACATCCTAGATATCATTCCTAGATATCGCCCTTACATTGAGCTGTCACACGCTTCCTTAACCCATCAAGATATTTCTCCAAGTTCTCAATTAACGATATCAATGTTAACGATGTCTTTGGCCTTTCTTCTTGTGAAGGTTTCAACATAGGCTCATGTGTTGTGGGCAATTCAACATATTTCTTTACAAGATTTGTATTCCCCAACCCCACGGAACGTCGAACTCCAAAAAAAACAGTCTTCAAAGCTTTTGGAACTTTCCCCAACTCCCATTACAGCTCTTGCTGATAAAGGAATGTTTTCATACAGTTCAAAAGCTCCCAGGAGCTCACATAGTTCCAAAGCTCGCAGGAGCGTGGGAACCATTGAAACGGATTCCCCACCTCTCTGGAGTGGTTCCCATGCAACAGAGTAAAATAGCAACTACATCTCCTGGAATGGAAGCTCTATCATCACCCATAAGGAATACATGGTTGATGTTAATTTAAAATCCACAGTGGCTGCAATGGAAATAGAGAACAAGGTAGGAGGATGATATTGCTAAGTATGTAACATTGCACTGTCTCTTCTTGGTGGCTAGCTGTTTTTTTTGGAAGTATTTAGTTGGATTTGGAACCATCTTCAAATCTCATGGAGCATCATTGGAGTAGGATACATTTCTTAGATCTCATGGAATATCATTGGAGTAGGATACCTTTCTCATGTTTCCCTAACAGTAATGTATATCAAGATTGGGATACTAAGAGTAATGTATATCAATCTTGGGAGACTGGTACAGTAATGTTTTTCAAGAATGGGAGAATTGGATATGCATTTTTTATATAAGAATTATATATTTGGTTGAATATTGAAAAATGAAATATTTTCATTAAGCAACTAACTAACTAAGTATTCTTTTTCGAAATGGATAATCAAGAATGTAATGCCTCAATGGATTAAGGGAATTACTTGGTCTTAGGGATGATTTCCACTCTTTATTATATGACATTTCCTCTTTATTGTATGACGGTGCTTACTATACTCTTTGATAGATAGAATTTTTTTTTAGCAGATTATTGATTACCTACTTAAAACTGACTATCTTCGAAGGGTGTGGAAAGTGGGAGCTTATACTTTCAAGATCATTGTCTATCCCTAGCAGCAAGGGATAAAATTATTTTCACATTTTAAACTTTTCTTATTTCAGATATAAGCTAAAGGATAGCTAACTATCCTTTAGAAAATAATTATTTTCACATTTTAAACTTTGTTATTTCAAATATAAAGCTAACTATCTGTTAGAAAATAAAAAAAAAAATTGTGAGTTTAAAGTCTGCTGACAGTAGACTTATTTTAAGTCATAAAATATAATTAAATCTTTTTTCTTTTCCATGTTTCCATGTGCTTACTCTCCATCTATACCTGGTGAGAATGATATTGCAAGTACCTTGTAAGCCCCAATCAACGATTGGCTCACAATCATGAACAAGAACTCGTGGAATTAGAACCTCTTCCATGTTGCCATAAGCTCACTCTCCATCTGTACATGGTAAGAATGAGATTGTAGATACCTGGTGATAATGATATTGTAAGTACCTTGTAAACCCCAATAAATGATTGGCTCACAAATAGTGAATAAGAACCAGTGGGATCAGAACCTCTTTAATCAACAATTGTTTCACAAATAGTGAACAAGAAAAGTGGGATTAGAACCTCTTGAACTACACCTCATTGATAGAATTCAATGTTTGTTGTTAGTCTAAATATATTTTTTGTACGGTTAGATAAAATATTTTGAATATTTTTCCTATAGAATTACTTTGCTCCAGACCCCATTATTAATTGAGCAATATGTGGCTACTAAAAATAGTCATTGATAGAATTCAATGTTTTTTGTTAGTCTAAATCTATTTTTTTTGGTAGGGTTAGATAAAATATTTTCAATATTTTTCTTATAGAGTTATTGTGCTCCAAACCCCGTTATTAATTGAGAAATATGTGGCTATTGAAAATAGAGTTTGCAATAACTCATATTCAGACTAGTTCTAATTGCAATATGTGGCTACTGAAAATAGACTTTGCAATAACTCATATCAAGATATCCAATGGAGTTTGCAATAACTCATGTCTAGATTAGTTCTAATGGCTTTTAGCCTTTGACAGTAATGCATAGTGAGTGAATTATTGCTTTCTATGTTATTTGTCATGACCACTGCCCAACTTCTAACAAGGAATCTGTTTGCACCATCTTTAGATGAACATATGCATGACCCTTAAGGTCATTAGTAGGATTTAATTTCCTCTATCAGTGAAGACATCTTGGTGTCATGAGTAAGCTCTATTTTACCTTTTTGGTCCCAAGGGCCTATGCATATCCCTTATTGAAACAAGGGATTTTTTGGTTTTTGGTGTGTTGCTCTGCATATAAATTCACAGATGAGCCACTATCAACTAGTTCTTTGGGTTATAAATTCACACAGGGGCCACTATCAACCAGTCCTTTTGCTTATTGACACATGTAGAAGTGACTACTTGTCATTTAGAGTGACTCACTTATGCATTAATAGTTCAAGCACCATAATTCAACACTTTGTCAATTTTAACCAAGGAACTCAGCCCCTATACTAGCAGGGACTACCACTATGACAGTTGCTCCCTTGTTTGTTCAGTCTGTAAAAAAAAATGTGGGTTTTATGTATATTTTAGAAATTTATTTTATTTGTGAGCTAGCATTATTTTTGCCTTAAAATGCTTATTTATTCTGACATTGCTTCTCTTTTGTCGAATAAAAACACAAGAATCCAATTCATAATGTTTACATTTTATTCTACAAACAACTAGAAAGAAGTATATCACAAGAAAGATATCACTCAAGTTATGTTGCTGAAAACTATAATAGAGAACAATGAAACTAAAATTTTATAATTTATAATAGTGAACAATAAGACTAAAATTTAAATACATTTTGACTTTTAATAATAATAAAATATTTACAAATACACAAAGAAGCCCATGATCTAATGTAGGTTTCTTACCCCACGGGGTTTCACTCAATAAACCTTTGACCTATCACATGCATTCATGGCATATTAAATAATACCCCTAATTTGACTACATATTTGAAAATACCCCTAACAATCACATTATTTAACCCCTGCGAATACAAACCCAATATGCCTTCCCAATTTAAAAAACCCTTACTTCCACTAAATATTCTGGTATCCATTTTTTCATTAACATTTTTTATACCCTTTCATTTTTTCATTGAGTTTGAGCTCCGTTTTGTATACCTACCAATATAAAATCCTTTACCCACTATATATTCCCCAATATATTATGTCTTTTTTCCTCAATATATATCCCCCAATATGAACCCACGTGATATGGTATTCTTCCCCCAATGAAGCTCCTGTGTGTTACTCTAACCAAAATTCACAAGGAAATAAAGAGCTCATGACCTGATATATATTTCTTACTTCAACTAAACTCCTTTGTCACCAATAAATGCTTAAACGAGATTAAGGATGGTGGTGTTGCAATGGATTTGCAAGCAGGGGCACAATCGGAATCAAGAATTAGGGCATTTCCCTTTGCCTAGTTGTTGATATGCCAATTTCCCTAACACCTGCAGACTATAGATCTTGAAGACACCATGACCATTGGTACTACATCACGTTGTAGTTATGCATACTTACGAGTTTTGGCTAGTTGAAAAGATAATGCATAGATTTTATTCACAATGAAATTAGTTATTTTTAACTAATATCTCAACGTATTCCCCACATAACACCAAAAATCAATTTCATTTAAAATAAATAATGAGAATGCAAGTTTTATACGATGTTAACTAAATATAATAATGAAATGTAACATGTGAAATTTTAGGATATATATATATATAATATATATATATATATAATATATATATATATATAGATATATATATAATGTTAATTAAATATAGTGATGTATATAGGACTATTTAAGGTACATAATGAAAAATCAATTTCATTTAAAATAAATAATGAGAATGTGAGTTTTATACGATGTTAATTAAATATAAGAATAAATGTGATAATGTGAGTTTGATAAGATGTTAACTAAATATAATAACATATGCAATTTAGGTATATATGTTAACCAAATATAATAATGTAACATGTGTAATTTAGGATATATAAGACTATTTAAGGTACATAATGAGAGTTTTATACGATGTTAACTAAATATAACAAGGTCGCATAGTTGTAGCTTAGTTTAATAAAATATTTTAATGTTATGATGTGTTGTATGTGCTTCAAACAATAATAAAATTGTAAAATGAGCTATATGAATATTTGTTTAACTTTTTTTTATTAATTTTTTAGTATAATTAATTTTTTCTTGTAGATAAAGGTTATACATATATACCCCGGATGCGGGTGTCATCGAAATGGACAAGGCAGTGCCACATGAGGAGCATGGGCTGCCACGTGAAAACGCAAGGGCCTTTAATGCCTCAAGCCGTCGAAACACTGGAACGGGAGAGGCATCAGGGCATCCTTAATGGAGCCGCTGGAGGCAATGGTAAGCCTGCGATGCGCATTCAATGCAGGTCACTTCAACAGAGATGGTAATGAGCTTAACTATGAGGATTGGCTGGAGATGGGAGCACAATGCGTGGAGAAGAATTCGTGGTACGCTAAGTGTCTACGCCGCGAGATGGTGGTTGAGAGTTGGGGTGAGGTCCGCTTCATACCTGCGTTTCTTGGCCTGTGTCTACACTCTTTTGAGCACGGTTCAATCCCAATCTGGGAACAACAAGCTGTGGGAAAGGTTCGCAAATTCTATCGACCCTCCTCCGCTTGTGAACAGAACGAGGAACAGGTGGTTATCATGGTGCGTGAAAGAATGCCTTGCACGAGAGGCCCAGGGCATGGAGAATCCTCCCGTCCCCCTACAACGGACATTCATCACCATTGTTGCTGCTGCTACTGTTATCGAAGAAGGGGAGCTACCCCAATTCCAGCCTGTCAAGTTATGGAAGTTGGTAGCTCTAGTGAGGGGGAGCCCATGTTCCCAGCATTTGGCTCAGTTATCTTCACACTGGGTAGCTCCAGGGATAATGCAGGAATTAATGCACATATCTCTGTGCTTTTCACTAAAATTCCAGAGGAGAACGAAGAGGGGTCGTCGCTGGTTCTTGCGGAGGATAGCACAATGAGCGGCAAAGGGAAGCTCCCAATGGGGGAGCCATCAAATGCAGTGGATAGCTCAGAGAGTGGAAAGGGAAAGCGCCCAATGGGAGAGACGTCAACTGCTGCGGGCACTTCGGGAAGAGAGCATCCTCAGCCACCCTCCCAACTTCGAGGTCCCGAGCAGCCAACCCCTGTGGAGAATCCCATGGCTATGTGGGAAGGCGTTCCAGAGGGACAAGGATGGAGCAAAATTGTGGAAGAAGAGCAAGAGGATTAGCTACCAGTGGCACTCTTGTGCTTTTGCTTCCTTCTCTCAGGTCGGGTCCTCTCAGGTCGGGTTCAGGGTTCTGGTCAATTTCAATTTTCTGTTCTATATTGTGGTCTATGTTCTTCATGTGGCTAAGTCCTGCTCGCGGCTACCTCAGTCGCAGTGGGCGCGGAGTCTTCTGTTTGGCACCTGGTTTATGGCGCTGCCTGTCTTTTGTCTAGTCATGGTTATGCTTTCAGTTTATACAGTATGTTTGGGTCACAAGTCTTTTTGGAAAAGCCCCTGCGTGGGTTGTTACGGTGCTACTCTGGAAACTCTCAGTGTCCTGCTTTTTGATCATTTTGCAAAAATCGCCCTGCGAGGCAAATGTATGAGTCGGTTAATGCCACCCATGGAGCCACAGATGGCCCTGGGCAGCCAGTTCCTTGATGTAAAGTTTTTCTGTACATATAAATATATAGTAGTAGTATGCCGAGAAAAAAAAAAGGTTATATATATATTATATATAATATATAATATATTATATATATATATATTATAATATATAATAATTATATTGACATTGATAGAGAGAATAAAACTTAATAATTATTTATTTATAGTAGAATGATGGCAATTTTTAATAATAAACTCTCAATATTATAGTCACATGTCATGTTATTAGAGTATAGATTGATATAATGAGAGTTGTACAAATGTACACATGTTATTTCTACATATTTTTTAAATATTTTTTTTGTAAATTAAAATATAAAACCCATAAAAATTGCCTATTAGATATTTTACACCAATGAGAAAATGATTTTTTTTAATTTAATTACAAACCATTTGTGTTTATGGTACATAAACACA
>APFE030643807.1:20154-37744 GCA_000404065.3 Pinus taeda
TGTCGTTAGAGTATAGATTGATATAATGAGAGTTGTATAAATTGTACACATGTTATTTTTACATATTTTTTTCAAATTTGTATTTTTAAAATCGTTTTTTTGTAAATTAAAAAATAATATAAAACCCATAAAAATTGTCTATCCAATACTTTACACCAATGAGAAAATGAATTTTTTAAATTTAATTACAAACTATTTGTGTTTATGGTACATAGTAATTAATATATAATGTTATTTTTCAAATTATTTATATTTATTGTACATAGTAATTAGTGATATAGTACATAGTAATTAATAATAGAGTACACAAAAGTCAATTCTTGTCATCATTACACAATAAGAGGGGAAACATTTCAACCAATCATATTTGAGATAAATAGAAATAAATTTTATTTAAAAATAATAAATTTAATTTCATAATTTTAAACTTTGGATAGTTTTAATTTTTTTTAGTGGAAGAAAAACTAATAGCAAGCCAATGAAAAGCGGAATACCCTTATATCTTGTCAGCAAATATAATAATATAATAAGTGCAATTTACGATATATAGGACTGTTGTATTGTATTTTCTAATTAAATCATTAATCAAGGCAAGTAAACAAAAGAAGTTGTGAATCACTAAGTCCCTCTCCTTAAAAATAAAAATAAAAATGAAGTTCCTCACTCACTAAGTCTCTCCTGTTAAGGAAAAAAAGTGGAATTGGGAATGAAGAAGTGAAAAGTGTTTGATGTTGTCAAAATATAGTAATATAATGATTTGTTAGTAAATTGAATTATGTTATGTTTTCTTATATGAAAAAATATTTTTTTTTTAAATAATTTTTAAAATAAATAAATAAAATAATTGTTAAATCTATCGTGTAAAATTTATGGATTTTAAATATTACTGTACATTTTGTTCCAAAATTCCTTATAAAAACCAAATAACTCAACTAACTTAGTACATAAATTGATATTAAACAACAAAATAACTCAACTAACTTAGTACATAAATTGATATTAAACAACAAAATAACTCAATAAACTTAGTACATGAACAAATATATACTTTTTGCAACATACAATTTATTGAATTCCAAGTGTGATGCATTTATTTTGAGTTTTATGTTTTAAAAGTTGGTTTAAAACCTAAAACTACAAGAATGGTATTGGATCTATTGTTACGTACATGGACTGTTCCAAGTAAATGAGAGATGTAGGCAAATTTATCATTTGTTGTAATCAAAAGATTTAGAAAAGTGTATACCATGTTTTTATTAGCAAGGTAGCAAAACATAAATTATTCTATGTTTTTGTGACATTGATATCACATTGTTCAATAGGTAAATTTGTCCAAATATGATCTATTATTCTTTTTATCGTGGGTATAATCTAGTTGTTATTTCTTCTAACTTTTCTATTTCCAATATTCTTCCAGAGTTCTATTGTGAGGCATTTTTAATTGAATATCAATGTTGAAATCACTAATAACTAAGAAACACAATCAACATGTGTAGTATATGACTTTTCTTTTCTAGTCATTTATATTATTGTAGATACTTATTCAAATGGTCCTACATAAATAGTGATTTAGAAAATTGGTTGTTGAAAGTAAATGTCAATTAATGTGAGTTCAATTTTGTTGTCACAAAATGTTTTTGTTGCATTGATCAATTTTTTTCTATACAAGAATGCCATCTGTGGAATTTGCTATGAAAAAATTGAATGATAGAAATTGTTTATTTTTTGATAGAATGTGCATTTGAGTTTCTTGAAAAGATATGATCATAATGTCCATCAAGTTTGTGGCATGGATGAAGTCACTAATATGTACATGTTAGTTGTATGTATTTATGGTTGCAATTGATATACTGATAAAACATTGGAAGGAATTTGTTTATTTTATGGTGGAATGTGCAAGTGAGTTTCTTGAAAATATATGATCATAATGTCCATTAAGTTGGTGTCATGGACAAAATCACTAATATATACATGTAAATTGTGTATTCATGGTTGCAATTGGTAAAACATTTGTGTTTTCAGATTTATTTATTTATGGAAAAATCCTAGTTTCCATGGAGAAATTCTTTCTAGTTGTGTCATATGATTTAATATCTTGTTTTTTATATGATTTTTTTGGAGTGCTCGGGGTGCTACATTTTTAATCAAGTATAATAATTCAATGTTTTTAATATGCGATAATGGAATATGCTAGCCCGTGTTTTGTAAAACCATGCGATAGTGCAATATATGCTAGCCCATGTTTTGTCACACCATTTGGGTCAAATGCAAGCACATCCGATGTTAGTTTTTTCATTTGGTATATTGTTTAATTGTATTAGAAATTATTTTGGTATTGTGATTTATAACTTGTGAGACATTACTAATGATTTTGCAATTCGAAAGATTGGTGTCCAAGTTGGCAAGATATTTATTTCCTATAGCGCACTGACTTTGTTTCTTTAGCGTTTCCCAATGTGTATTTGAAAATTATATCCAAACAATGTCATTTCAATTTTTATTACATGAGTACATCCTAAAAATTCATTTAGCATATTTGACTAATTCATCATTAGTGTTATAATTTAGTGCATATAGCTCAACTAGCATGTTTTGTTTGACTATAATTGTTGACAATGTTATTGTCTTCCCACATGCAAAACATTTGATCCAACAATATCATGCTCATCAAAAACACTGAGTGTTATTTATTGATCATATGCTAGCAAAAGCATTTTTGTATTATGGTTATGGACATCCTTGTTTCGATAGAAAATGTATGGGAAAAGTGGACTTAAAGGTTGAGGTGTATGGAAATTGTTATATTTTTATGCACGGAGAGAGCATCTAGTGGGTGTACATGCAAGCTTCAGACAAAATTCACCTAGTTCCATAACACTTGGTATCTTTATCAGTTTGCATATTTAATCTCATCCTACTAACACATAGATGCACAATGGGAACACATTGATGAACAATGGGTCTTTTTGACTTGTTGTATGTAATTGATAACATTATATTTTATCTTTCCAAAAGTAATATGGAATTATGTTTTTGTTGATTCTTGGGCTTTCAAATATAAGATAGTCTCTTGCAAGTTTTTCATGTTAGAAATATCTGGAGAAAAACATGTCAGTGTTACCAAAATATGAATTTGGTGTGTGCGGGATTTGATGGAGTCGCTTATCAATCTAGTAAAATGTTATTGCACCAACAAATCATTCCTCCTCTATAAGAAGTACACAAAGTTGTTGGAAATTCTCTGACAATGTATCTAATTTTTCATTGTTTAGTGAAGGACAATCTATCTTGTTAAATGGCATATAGAACACATAATGCAATGTGACACTGCATTGAAGGCATATTTTCCTCGATATGCAGTGATCATTCTTTTTAGTTGTGATTCATCATAAGGCAATGTATCAATATGTATGTGTACTAAGGACTGGAAAATTTCCATAGCCTTTTATGTTATTTCTATTCCTACAACTCATGTTAAGAAAAATGGATTGGTTCACCTATCCTATAGAGTTTTCTTATTAACACATCAATTACTAATTTTCTTGTTTCATGTTTAATTATCATATGAAATTATAGTATTTTATGTTTTCCACTATACGTGGTTGTTTGAAAATTTCATATGGGCTTGTAGATTGTAGATTAAAATTATTTATATATTGAAAATGTTGTAAAGCAATTTGGAAGTCAGAGTTTTCATATTTTTCATCCATGAATTTTATCGAATCTTGTGTTCTTTGTTTCATCTCGTTTGAGATTATCTATGTTAAATAATTATCTTGTACTCTTTGTTGCATTTTCTTTCTTTCATTTAGTTTGAGACTATCTATGTTAAATAATTTTTCAGTTTGTGTCTATTGCATCGATTGCATCATCAATGTCACCCCATGTACATGTTGTAATAAATCTAATTTTTTATTAATTTTTCTTAATTGTTTTTTCCAATACAACATACACATATTCCCATGTTGGGTGATGTTGCTTGATCATAGCCTCATTGGCTCAATACAAATAGCATAACATTAATTGTTCTCGTCAATAATTTTCAATGTCATTGTATTTGTTAAACCTCACGTATGGAAAGACATATGGCTTGTTTTCTTTTTTCTATTTTGGACATTCTTTGTATAACTAGACGCAAATTATGCTAAACATATAGCATAAATACCTACAAGTTGTGGAATATAATAGTAGATGATTAATGAGCCACATTATGTCTTCAAAGTTGTATGGTTCCTTTTGCAAGTCTTTTTTCCATTTAATAACAATTGTTTTTTCCTCCATAGGAGATTATTTTTGTGTTTGTTCTTAAATGTTGATGTAAGTGTTTTGTATTCTTTTGTCATGTAAGAATTTTAGTATTGTTTAAAGTTGCATATGAATCGAGTATAAATTGTTATTTAATGTTTGCAATAAAAATGGTTGGAATGTGCCGTGCAAAGCTATTTGTCTAGGCGTTAGTTGGCTTTCTTTGGAACAATAATGTTTTGTGATTGAGTGTACATTGGATAGAATGTATGTATTCATCGTGTGTTAATTTACAAAATTTTCGATGTCAATATTTTTCTTTACCATATATTGGTGCATATTTATCCATAATAAGCCATGTTCATTCGCAGTTCTTCTATTTTGGAATTTTTTCACATAGGAGTAGTCATTGATTCCTCCATAGTAATTATGATATGGGCTTTTAATTGACATAGTTAATCTATCATACATCTATATCAATGTGCACAAGTTGTAAGATAATTTCTTATTAATAAGGGGGGGGCATTTTCTTCTACTTCATTTTCACTTGGGCTTGTATTGTTTTCCCTTATATGCCTTAATGCACTGATAAGAGGCTCACAAAGATGCTTTGTGCTAATAAAGGAAAAAAAAGAAAAAAAGTAAGTGGGTCTAGATGTCAAATCATTGCATATGGTTTTTTTATGCATTTGTTAATGGTAGTTTGGTGAAGTGTGAACTATTTTCAAGTCCATGTAGTGAATTTCAAATTTCATAGTGTGATCCAAATTTGGATTTCATCTAACATCATTTACAAGTAGATTTATTCCTTTCAACTGACCTTTTCTAATTCTAATCCACATAGTATGTAATACCTAGTTTATGATAATGTGAATTACTTTATAGAACATGTTATTTGTATGGTAAGTGAGGTCATGATTTTTATGCACAACTTTCCATTAACAAATCTTTTGATATGTACAAATTTTTCAACATATCACTTGGGAGTTTTTTTCGATAGAATAATGATGGAATACTCATTTATTCTTAGTACTTATCTTTAAAAAATTCTAATGGCATATATCCCACAGTTGGTGCAATTTTAATTTGCTTATTTAGATGGTCATGGATAGTATGGAGGCTCCTTAAGGAAAAAACATTTTTTCTTCAAGGAGCCTGTGTTTTTCTTTGCATTTAAGTACCCACATACTCCATGATATTATTTTCGTGATTTGGGTTTTCTAGAGGCACAAAAATCTTTACTGATTACTTTATTCATCCCTAATTAACCATAGCTCCTCCTAATTCATCCCAGAGTTGCAAATTACTCTTTCTTCCCCATTTATTTTTATCTTAATGTGGTTTGTTTTATTCTTTTAATGAGTGATTTTGGAGCCCAAGTAGCCCAATGGTTGCTTCTCCTAGACCCCGTTTACTAATCGTATGGTGATACTTAAGATTTAAGCACAACCCAGTAATCAAACTTGGTGTTAGAAAGGGGAAGATGTATCTTTACCTGTCTAGGCCCTGGTTAATTCTAAATGGTTGGGAGAATGGAGGTCCATGTGTTTAGCTTGTTCTAGGGTTTTATCTAACCCTTTTGACACGGCAAAGAGAATGACCAATGCTAAAGAAGGTGAGGTAATGTATTGAAGGGGAAGCATGGCAGAAGAGTAAGGGTTAATAGGAGGTGGTGACTTGGAAGCATGTGAGGAAGGAGAGCGTTTAGAGGACAAGGGGGGACCCCTAGAATCCTTCATTTTGACTTCATGGAGTTGCTCAATTAAAGGGGGATGAAAGGGTTCAAATGAAACAAGTGGCTCATAATGATTAACTCGACCCCTTTCACCTCTAAATAGTTCACTTGTGAAGGGCGAGGTTTAGGGTTTATGTGTTTTTTATCAACAAAGGTGAAGTCATCATTATCCTAGCCTGAATATGGGGTTGTATTCTCCTTTGAAGCTAACATAGGACAATTGCAGTATAAATTTCCATATTCATGGCACCGCTGATAATGGAAGGGAATATGCTCATAATCAGGAGTCTATTTCCATATTTCATATTGGTAAATAAATCCTAACTAAATGAGAGAAATAAGGTCCATTCTCAAAAACCTAGTTACGGTCCTCTAAACTAGCAAAGACAATAACAAAGAAACCCTTAGCCCCAAATTCTAGTTTGATTTCACCTTTGCATTTGCATTTATTTTGAACCCATTAGGATAAGGTTTTTTCTAATGGCTAGATGCCTAGAAATGTTCAAATTAGTGCATGATCCTACATATACTATATATACTCTTTGATGTGATTTGAGTGGACATCAAATTTACCAAATTGAGTAGTGTCACGATGAGGGTTTCACTATTTTTCATTAGGATTTGGACTAGATGAATTCAGAATGGAAGCCAATGATCGATTGATATTGTTGCCTCTTAAGGCTGCATGAGGAAGTGTTGCTTCCTCCATAGGAATTTTTCATGGAAAAAGGGGTAGGGAGGGGAACCAAGACCACAATAGCTATGATTTGAAGTTGGAATCAAATATTATTCAAAACTAATATATTCTTTGAAATAAATAATGTTACATGCAAAAACAAATAATTATTAATTAGTGAAGTAAGAAATGGTTATAAAATAGGAAAATACATCTCACAATAATGCATTGAGAACATTTTTCTATAATATTGAAATTGTAAAATTGCTACTTCGATACTTGTTAGTGATCTAAATTTCCTAAATACTTTATAAAATACCATTGAGAATTAAATAAATGTTGAAGACTACTATTACTACTCAACATTCTCCCATAAAAAATACTTAACATAATTTCATGGTCATATGGAATAGTGTCAAAGGAAATTTATATTTTCAATACAATAAAAATTTACCATAGTTATAAAATGGAAAAATTCTTTGGAAATGCATAAGGAAAAGGTCACAATATATTCATCATAATCATGTGTAAAGGGATCATGAGACACCCTATAAAAAACCAGTAACTTGTATTATGGATTGGTCACATTATATAGACTCAAAAACATGTAATGTGAATGGGAATTACTTGTAATTTGAATTGGTCACATTATAAAATATTCAAAAACATATAATGTGAATGGGACATACAAAAGAAAACAAAACCAAAAAATCTCTTTTTTTATTATGGACATTAAATTATAATAAAGTCTCTCCTAAAAATAATCATCTTAAATAAGGAATACAAGAAGTTTTTTTTAAATTGCAAATCCCTCTACTATTTTAAGTTGCAGTCAACGGTAGTCCCTACCAAGTCTGAAAACAAGTAATAATACATACTAGATTATAACTATCAAACAATTATATGAGTCTGATTCAAGCCAACAACAGACAAACTCTCTCAAACTAAAATAATTATACTACAAGCTTTAAAATTTATTGAATTATTAAAATTGATTCAATATGAAAAAAATATAATTTAAGTAATTGAAATAAATGTAACATCACTATGTTAGGGAAGAAGTTGAATATTTTTTTTTTAACTTCTCTAACAAAGTTTTTATCTTTAAACATCTATACAATTAAAATTAACTAAATCTTAATAGAAAAAAAAAAACAATTAATATATAATCAGAATAAATTTACCATGTATTGCCTCCGGGTGTATTGCTTCCCAGTGTATTGTTAGGGAAGAAGTTGAATATTTTCTTTTGCTTAAATTCTCTAACAAAGTTTTTCTCTTAAAATATATATGCAATTAAAATTAATTAACTCATAATCGAAGAAAAAAATCAATTAATATATAATCAAAATAAATTTGTCGTGTATTGCCTGGAGGTGTATTGCCTTTAGACTAGAGAATCCATTTGAATCCATACTTTTCAAATGGTCTCACTACATAGGTTTTTATATTTTCAATGGTGTTACCTTTCCTTTGGATTTGATAGTGATGTATTATGAAAAATAACAAAAACAATGTCCCGTATCCAAAATGCATCAGAATAGCCATTGGCCATTCGTGAAGTCATAACTTCTTCTCGTAGATATTCAAATATTGTGAGATAATCCCATTGCGCAAGTTATATTCTAAATCCAAAAATTCTATGACATAACTTATCAGATGACGCATTGCCAATGGTGATTATTTGCATTTTCTACTTGATTTTATGTCCATTGTACATTCAGGTATCCAATACTTATGGAGTAAGTTGAATGTGCTCCATAGCATACCTCTTTGATACATAAAATATTAACTTCATGATACTCATATAATGGAATCTATAATTAAAAATGGAATCTATAATTAAAATATCCCTTAAATACATAAAATATAAACTCTAAGATACTCATTGAATACAAAAGAATATACAATTAAAATAAATATATGAACATTTTTAATATTGTAGTCACAATGTTTGATAAACTATTTTAAAACACATATATAACATAACTTATTCTGCTTTGTAATGAGTTAAGCTATATACATTTAAGAACCCTCTACGATTTAAAAATCAAAAACCAAAAATATATAATTAAAAGTTTAAAACTAATTAAAAACACAAAATAAATAATTAAAAAAAGTAAGGATACTATGCAGTTATTTATATAGATCATTTTCTATGTTATAAAATATTCCTTATTTGTTGTATAGGGAAATTAATAACTATAATATATTATGAGCATCATTCTAATAGATTGTATATCATAAAATATATATTGAAAAGAAATCATATATATAAATATAAACATAAACATTATTAGTGTTATTAATAATGTGAATTTGGCATTGAGTTTAATTTTAAACTTAAGCTTCATTAGGCAAACATCCAAAATTTCTGTGTAATAAGAAGTTCTAACATTTTTTAGTGTATCACAAAATACCTACTTTAGTACGACTATATATTGTCATGTAACCTCTGATACTAAACAATCAAAATCCCCGAAATCTCAAATCCAAGTTATTAAAGGTGTCCGTGTTACCAACAACAATGACCCTAGAAAAATCAATTCAATATCCATATTAATCTAGAATTAGCATGACTCCTTACTACATTAAATCACTCAAAAAATGTTGTAAGCATATGTAAAAACAAAAAAGTTCCATAGGAATGGCTAGATTAGTTTCAGCATATTTCAAAATATACTTTAACCAATTGAATTTCAAGTTGTGTGTGTTGGTCACGATGAAAAATAAAAATATTTCAATGACCTTACCATGACTCTAACTCATTTCCTTATAGAGGTAGAGAGTAATAACCTTGCCAATTTGTTATGTCAAACTAACAAGGAATACTTGATCTACATTGTGTGGAAGTTCATGTAAAAACACAACAATTATTAAAGTATTTCTATGAACCACTTGAATGTGAAGATTAGGATGCTTCCTGAAAAATTTCTCTCCCCCTCCATTCAAAACCTTGTTCTAAATAAAACTTGATCGTAAGTTGGAAATATTTAAAAATTTAAAAATACTTTATAAACTCAATCCAATTGCAAATAGAACAAGGAAAAAGGCATTGTGCAGTGCCTGCTCCCCCCACTATCCATTATGTTTATCATGTTATATTGCATATGGTTTATGATGCTATTATTACAATAATATTTACCATTCAGTCACTCTTACTCCCCATCTTATTTCGCCTGTAATACCACCCACCTAATCTAGTCCTAGTAAGCTACTCTGTCACCAAATTTAAATTAATAAAGATTTTTTTTTTTTTAACATCTAAGTACATGCACGATGTAAAAATAAAGGATATACAAATATAATTTAACCCCTAAATTAGTTCAAAATATTGTATACATTATATAGTATAATATCACCTACTTTCATTAGTCCTATAATATATGGTTTTTTTAATTTTGATTCCTACCCTCCTTTGCTACAAGCATCATTAAATTCAACAAATATACACACTAAACATAGAAAGAAACACAACACTTACACAAGCTTAGTAATTTCATCTGTTGGTGAGTGAGGTGGGTGCCATGGTTGATTGAGAGCATTGGTATCCATAAAATACAACATTTTCAAATGACTCTTAGATTACCCCCTTCTGTTTGTTTCTAAAACCTGAGTTTGTGATAACAAAACTAGGGAAAACATTGTCACTAGTATATCCTAAAAAGAAATAGAGAGGAATAAAATAACATTATTTTAGAATTAAAAAATTTAGCAAACTGAAAAATAGAGCATAGATCTTGAGAAGATGACAATACTGAAATGCACAGCTCATATAGGTGACTGCAAGAAATGAAAGGAATGGTCAATGTGCGATTCATGTGGCATTGGTGTAGGGTCGGAAAATTCATATGTTCTAACAAAATTCATATAAACAACACTCAAAGGAAGTGCTTGAAGTACCAAAACACCAGAAAGGAAAACACTGAAAATCCATGCAATAGTGTCCCACCATAGAAGTAAATAGATAAACTGGAAAAATTCCTACACCTTCAAACACTATAGCTATCTTTACTGAGGATGAATAAGAGGAAGTGTGACTCAACCAACAAACCTTATATGGAAAGACCTATCAACATCAATTAATATGGTTGACATGGCTACATGGGGTGCACACTTGGGCTACATGCAAGGCCTAAGCATGCCACGAAGGATGCAAGCTTGTTTTTTTTGAATTTAATAATAGGTAAAATTAAAAATTAAAAATTTAATAACAAATAGAATAAAAATAAAAAAGTAAAATTAAATAAAAAGAAAGGCTTGTCACATTGACCTTGCATGCATTCCAAGTGTGTAAGCTATTGAAAAGAAGCCGCAACCATCTTATCAAGTTCCAATCTTTCACCGTGTCAAGCCACCACAACCTTCACAAGTTCCAATTTTTCATCGCTGGAAGTATTGGTTTCCAATGCTCAACTCACTAGAACTAAGTTAATGCTCTAGTGCAAGAATTTTTTATTTAGGTTACAATAAGAGCACCCGTTCTATTAATTTCATGGCAGACATGAACAGTGATTTGATATAAACAATGTGCCTAAATTTTTTTTGATCTAGCTTGGGATAGGATCACTCATTCCATTGATTTCATGGCAGACATGAGCACTGATTTGATATGAAAAAAGTTCTGACCTTGTGGTAATTCATACATTTGTTATACTAATTCTATGTACAATCCTTTACTAATGGACCTTGGATATGTTTTTTAATTTTCCTTATGAAATATGCAAATTGTAGGGCTTGTATTTAGATGATTATGAAATATGTGAATTGTAGGGCTTACATTTAGGTGATTATGAAATATGTGAATTGTGGGGCTTGTGCATAGGTGACATTAGGGTATTCATCATCCTACACTCATATATTAACATTGGTAGATGCATATTTTGGTGAGAAACTATCATATATGGAGAGAATGAAGATGGTCATATAACAAGCCTATTTTTGAATGCAATAGTAAAAAAATTCCATCCCAGATCTTACTCTCAAAGCATGCTAGTCCACGGAAACAAAGTTGAGATAAATCACCAAATTAAGTAAGGTGCGGCCTTTCAAACTCTTGTATAAACTCTTGTATGTACTCAAATTAGCTTATATTCTACCTGCTTTGCTATTCCTGATTGTCCCATACACCTGTGGTTCCATAGTCATACTCAAAATAAGAAAGTTACAAGATTCATTTTATCATCAACAAACAGGTGCATGTGAAATTCAACTTATTCAGAAAGGGTTGAGGAGCTTTTTATTGGCTAGTTTTACTACTTATTGGTAATGCTTTTTCCCCTACTATCTATTGGAAATAATACTGAGAGGAGGGGTGAATCAATATTATTCAAGTCAATAATCTTTTTCTTTTCATACTCAAATTTGTATACGCTACTTCCATGTGGGTAACCCGTGTGTACACGCAACTTTGCTTAAGGAAACAAGTGTATATCCAACAAACTAATGATTCAGTTAATTCATCATATATTAATCTTTAATCTGTGCATCCATACTTTATTAAACATTAAATAGTAACCATATGTAGTTAATAATAGAGTGAACCATCACACATAAGCAACACACATGAACACCAAGATTTAAGGTGGAAACCCAATGTGGGTGAAAACCACTTGTTGTTGTCGTCTCTGTCTTCTTTTAATAATAAGAAAATCTATTTACAACATTGTACTCATGCAGACTCATACCAATATGCATGCTTCTACCTATATAAGGCTACAACCTTCTCCCATTCTCCAGCTTCTACTCGAAGGGAGTTACAACCCCTAGCTTTTGTACTAGCCGATATTTTTACTAGTACGTAGGTGTCGACCTACAGAAGGCTACAACCTTCTCTCTTCCTCGAGGTACCACGTTTCATAAATTTTCAGATTGGATACTCTTGGAACACAACACCATAATCTGAAGGCCAAGTTTCATCCAAGTCAATCACCACTGCACCATAATCTGAAGGCCAAGTTTCATCCAAATCAATCACCACTGCACCACAACACCATAATCTGAAGGCCAAGTTTGAAGCTCAAAATCAATCACCACTGCAATACAACCATCAACTATATCTTCATCAACCAATCACTGAAACTCAATCATTACTTTTTGAATCAACGAAACTCAATCAATCACTGACAACCTTTGAACCTATGACACAATTGAATCAATCACTCATTCATACTTTAATCAACTTTAACAAATCAACTGGAACAGAGAGATCACTGTAGCCAGTACACAGATTTGTACCCAGAACACTACATCATCATTTAGAACCAGCTGTAACCTCAAAACCATGCATCGGAGTGTATACACAACTTGGAAGAGCCAAATCAACGTGTATACGAAACTTCATCAAAACAAACCAGCATATAGATTTGCAAATACTTACTTATAACTTAGTTGCACTTCCCAACTTCAGACATACTCAGATTATCATATATAAAGGATAATACAGGTGTTAGCAACCAGATCTAGCCCATCAGATCACATAATGATAATTCATTATGATCCTGATCCATTATTAGATCTCATCCATCATCACTGAAGAAAATCAAAATTAATCAATCTGAACACTGTTACTAGAATGCAGTCACCAGAACATAAAGAAAAACCTAGAACTCTACATCAACAACCAGAACCAATTGTAACTTCAAACATCATAGTTCATAAGGTATATTGTACCTTTATGTGTCGAACCTATGTGTATATGCACTTTTACCAAAGTCAACCAGCGTATACATCTGTAAATATTCATTCATAATTTTGCAGTTATTCTAGACTTCAGTAATACCGAGATCATAATATTTACATAACAACACATGCATCAGTATACAGATCTAGAATAAACATGATCAAACCATATAAATATAATTAATTCCAAGCCTTAAGGTCCCAATCCATCAATATATCTTGTCCTCCATCAACCGCTAAGGTTCCTCCTTGGCTCAGATTAAGCAGAGCATCATAAACCCTTAACCTGCATATAGGATCTCACACTTTATCAAATATTCGATGCTTGTCTACTTTGGCCTAATGATCTTCTCCTCCTTATATAGTTTTAAGACTTTCTCAATACCATGGACCAAAACCACTTAGGACCAATACCTTGGATCAAATACCTAGGGTCAATACCTCGGACCAAATACTTTGGACCAATACCATGGATCAAAATACCATGGACCAAAACTTAGTTTTCCAAGGTATACGTGCTTTTCCTTCTGTGAAAGTGTGTGTGTACGTATATGCAACTTGTATACAGTGAACCTGTGTGTATACGCAACTTGGTCAATGGTGAACTTGTGTATACCTTTCTTTATTCATTTTGTGAAGACTGATCTGTAATTCTTTGTTGTTTACCTGCTAAGTGTGATCTTGCATCTGAGTGAGTTGCCTATTGAACTGATTCCTTGAAGCTGCCCTGCATTTCATCACATTTATAAATATTACTGCCATGCATTCTGTCGTATCTGATATCTCTTCTGTAGATTAATTTAGTTATTATGTACAAGTGAGTTGTTCTTCTACAAGTGGGTTGTCATCAAGTGCAACACATGCATCATAATGCCAACAATCTCCCCCTTTGACATCAAGGGCAAAGGGCAGACTAAGATATTCTCCCCTTTTGATATCAAGAGAAAAGTACCGACCAAAATGAAGACTTTCGTATCTGAATAGTTGAGTATTAATCATGTTCCCCCTAGTCACATGATGAATTCTCTTATTGAACTCCCCCTTTTTTCATGTTGATATGTACTGTATCATCCATGCTCCCCCTAAGCACATGCGGAGTATGTAAATATTTTCAAGAAAAATAACATGACTCTATAACTCAACTACGTGAGTTTAACCTTCCTATCACCAATGGCTCATACATACATTCATTCTTCCAACCAAGTGGGGATATACCAAACTTGACTCATCCACCCAACCAAGTGGGGATATACCAATTGTTTTTACATGACTAAAATATTACATCACCCTTTCATTGTTGGCATTTTAATTATGATGCATGTGTTGTACTTGATGGAAACCCACATGTAGCACAAAAACTCACTTGTACATGGTAACTAGATGAATCTACAGAAAAGATATTAGATGTGACAGAATGCATGGCAATAGTATTTATAGATGTGATGAAATGCAGGGAAACTTCAAGGAATCAATTGAGAAGGCAACTCACTCAGATGAAAGATCATAGTATAGCAAGTAAACAACAAATAATTACAGATTAGTCTTCACATAATGAAGAAAGAGGGGTATATGCAGATTCACCTTTGACCAACCTGCGTATACACACTGGTTAACAGAACAAAAGGAGCATATAGCGTACACATGCACTTTCACAGAAGGAAAAGTGTGTATACCTTGGAAAACTATGTTTTTTGTTCGAAGTATTTGGTCCATGGTATTTGTCCAAGGTATCTAGTCCGAGGTATTGACCCTAGGTATTTGGTCCAAAGTATTGGTCCTAAGTGGTTTTGGTCAATGGTATTGAGAAAGGACTAAAAATATATAAGGAGGAGAAGATCATTAGGCCAAGGTAGACAAGCATTGAATATTTGATGAAGTGTGAGATCTGGTATGCAGGTTATGGGTTTATGATGTTATGCTTGATCTGAGCCAAGAAGGAGCCTTAGCGGTTGATGGAGGACAAGATCTAATGATGGATCGAGATCTTAAGGCTTGGAATGAATTATGTTTATATGGTTTGATCATGTTTATTCTAGATTTGTATACTGATGCAAGTGTTGTTTTGTAAATATTATGATCTGGGTATAACTAAAGACTAGAATAGCTACAAAATTATGAATGAATATTTACAGATGTATATGCTGGTTTATTTTGGTAAAGGCGCGTATACACGCAAGTTTGACACATCGACATAGTGTATACCTTGTGAATTATGATGTTTGAAGTTACAATTGGTTCTAGTTGTGGATACAAAGTTCTGGGTTTCGCTTTATGTTCTGGTGACTGCATTCTAGTAACAGTGTTCAAATTGATTGATTGTGATTTGTTTTAGTGATGATGAGATCTAATAACGCATTCGAGCAAAAAAGGAATGCGATGATCGATAACTTTTCCTAGATCCTGCGATAGCTACCAATAGGCGACACATCTTCATCTAGAAGCCACTCTATAGGTGCCACTCATTTTAAGGTACAATTTAACTTTGATATTCTCATACTTGAGGTCCAAATAGATGTAGACATGGTAGATAAATGGTTTAATCTATTGGAAGGATATTTTTCAGTTCATGACTTTTCCAATCGGGGAAAGATTACTTTTACACTTCTCAAATCCACCCCACATGTCAAGGACTAGTGGGAAACCTCCTACGAATGAAAGGATGAGAGGGAATCCTCACTGTTTTTAGCCACACCCACTTGGGATTCTTTCTAAGACGACATCAAGGAAAAATATTAATTTGTCAAGAGATATGAAGATAAATACATAAATTGGACCATACTATGATAGGGAAGGGACCAAGATGTGTCAAAGTTCACAAATGTTTTCCATACCCTCCACACTAAGTTGGGTATCAAGGATTCTAAGCAGCATTTTGTACTAAAGTACCATGACTATCTACATAAGTGCATCCATGATGATATGAAGTTCTTGGACATCTCCTTGCTCAACATGACATACTGATATGTTGTCAAGATTGAGAAAAATATTAAATAGAAGAAGAGAGAATTTGGATCTTTGAATCTGAAGTAAGGAAAAGGCAACCCAAACCATAGAGAAAAGGCCAAAGCCAAGGCGAGGTGACCCAGGAAAACCCATCGAAGTTGTAAGCAAAGAAAAACACCATGAAGACAAAGAAGGACACAGTAAAATGGTGTGAGTTCCATAAGAGTTAGAGTCACAACACAAGTGAGTGTAGGGCCAAGTAGTCATTGGTGGTCGAGTTGAAGGTTTCTGAATGAGACGCATGTTCTGACTCTGAGTCAAAACATGACAAGGGGAATGACAAAGGGAAGCAGATCATTGACGTGGAGCACAATTCTACTATTTCCACCACCAAGATCTAGAATAATGAGCCTTAACATCCAAAGGAGGCGGGACACCCCTTCCACTGACAAATATGGGTGAAAGGTTCTCTGTTGTAGTTCATTGTTGACAGCGAGAGCCAAATGAACCTCATTTCAGTAGAGGCTGTGAAGCAGTTGGGCCTAATGATGACAACACATCCAACAATGTACACCATCGAGTGGCTTCACCAAGGATGAGATCTTTCTATCAGCCAGCAGTGTCGCCTTCCATACAGAATCAAGCCCTTCATGGATGAGGTACTCTGTGAAGTTTCTCCTCTTGAATTTTGTGATGTATTATTATGAAAACCATACTTATGGAGGAAGCATGTTGTATATAAGTCTAGACCTCACTCTCTGATTATTACTTTGGGAAATAAGTTTTACATGATACTAGAGGTGGCCCCACCTACTTCCATATCTTTGATCACTGCAAAGCAATGCAGTAAGATCATTTCCCAGCACAGGAAAAAAATTTCCTTATCATGCACCCTTAGGGAAAGAAGAAGTTTGTAGTGATGCCTTCTAGACAGGGCTCCTTTGCAAGATAGCAGAAAATGGATAAGGTCATGGAGGAGTATGAGGACATTTTCACCTCACCTATAGGGGTACCTCTACACTTTTTGGTCAATCACTCTATCAATTTGAACCCGTGCATACCACTACCCAATGGATTGATCTATCAATGCTCTTTTCTAGAGAACAGTGAGATCAAGAGGCAGATTCAGTAGTTGTTCTAGAAAGGGAACATAAGGCTAGGATCATTGATCCAGGTGGATATTGGTGGCCACCTGCCAAGTCCATCTAGACCCCCATCATTGTCTCTTTCACCATTTTCAGTTTCCTTAATTGTAGCACAACTTACTATTTTTAGTAGTTTTTCGGGTCCTGAACTTCCGGAGCCGTTTT
>APFE030643814.1:0-16998 GCA_000404065.3 Pinus taeda
GAACTCCAACCATAAATCGAAGTTTAGTGAACTTCGCCTTTGTGAGAGCCTTTGTGAAGATGTCTGCAACTTGATCATTTGTTGAACAATATTGCACTTCAAGAACATGGTCATGAATGAGATTTCCGATGAAGTGCATGTGTAGTTCAATGTGTTTGCTGCGCTGATGCTAAACTGGATCTTTGCAAAGCTGAATGGCACTTTGATTGTCACACCAAAGTGTAGTCGGATGCTGCTGCTAAAAACCAAAATCTGATAGGATCTGACGAAGCCACAAGGCTTCCTTACTAGCCTCTACGGCACCACAATACTCTACTTCTGCTGAAGAAAGAGAAATGGCAGCCTGTTTCTTGCAAGCCCATGTAATAGGTTAGGGACTCATTAAACCACATTTTTTTCATATCATCCAACCATATTTCGCATAAATCTCCCCACATTGTGAAATTACCACCATTAAGTTCGTGTTGTATCCATATCCCATTCTTTAGAGTAGGTATTGGCTAGAAACTCGACAACTAACTCCCTCCTTTCAACTGTTGTTATTACGTGCCACTCGCATGCAATTTACATCACCCCCATCGGGGAGATTAAATTTCTTTATATTTCATTATACAAATGGATTTTAAAGTAAACTTTAATTCCATACATACACACACACACACACATGTGTGTGTGTGTGTGTATAAACAAAAACAATGTTTAAAATAAAAAATCGCCATTGATTTCAACATCCATGAAAAATAAAAGTTGTCCATCTAAAAAAATTACCCATTATCCCAAATATAGATGGTTCATAGGATTGAGGGAAATATTTTGTGAAAACTTCGTCCATTCTCTCTACCATTGATGGCTTCATTAAGCTTTAGCAAAATACAATTTTTTTACATAGTGAAAACTTCATCAATTTTTTTGACTATTTTTTTTAACCAGAAAGAGTAGTGGATATATATTAATCTGCACCTGTACGCAGCCAAAAACTAGGAAAATTACATCAAAGTGCTGAGCCTGCTAATGAATTCTGTAATTGCTTGCTTTTCATCCCTTCCTAGAGTATCTTTTTCCAAAAAACCAAAACATTTTCTCCTTGTTGTTAGCCTATGGCTATACATTTTGTAGTATTGGTTTAGTAAATATTTAAAGGTAAAGTCAGCCATAAAAAACATGCATAAAACAGATAGAAAAGGACTTTTTAATCTTCCATTGGTGCTGGACTATTAAGATCAATTCTAGTGTCCTCTTCGACAACCATCGATCTATTCTCGACCATGTTGAGCTTCAGTTTATCAATTTGTTGTCTCAAAACGTCCACTTCATCCTCCAATTGTCGATGCGCTCATTCTTTTCGATTTGATACTCCTACATTTTCTATGCCTCCTTCTGATGTTGGTGGATGCATCTCTGTACAATTTCTAGCCCCTCCTTTATTTCCAAAATCTCCCTCTCACAAATTTCACAAGTATGCTTAAGTTTGTCGCCCTCCCGTGCCCAATGCCCCCGTAACCCACCCAACCGAGGCCGACGACGTCCCCAAGACATGGACATCGATCGTTCTTCTACCGAATTTCTCATCCTATTCGTATTGAATGCAAGGGAACCCCGAAGATGTTGCAACAACCGACAGAGATGCTGCGACGACCCATAGAGTTGTTGCTAACCCTAGACCCAATTATACTCCAATTATGCTTCTTACAAAGAATAATAATTGATGTCGAGTCGCTACCGATCTCAACTACTGTGTTTCCACCCTTCCCGATGCCTATCACCTTCCCCCAACTGCCCTCAATACAATTCACCTCCATAATGCTGAAAACTCTAGCATTGGCACTACACAGGTTGCTCAGGATCCTCTGCCACGACCATTGGGCCTTAGCAAAAAGCACTTAAGCAAAGACAATCCAAATACTAAAGCAGAATATCATATTGTTAATCAATTTAAAGGAGATGTTGATCCGAACTTTGATGCAAAATTGATTATGGGTATTCATGATGTTGAAATCCCAATGCTCCAAATTAATTTCACTTCTCTTCGAGGCATCCATCATCTTGTCCCATGCCTTAATCCCTCACACAAACTGACCATTCCAGAGCAAAGGGATTAAATGCTTCTCACCCTCTCCCAAATTTCGCATGGTGCCTTCACTGAATCATCGACCACTACAACTGGTACGAGGAGGTGAAGACAAAGCTCTCCTGTTGGGACACCTCTTGAAGCCAAGTGAAGGATGAACATAATGAAAGCAACCAAGTTGAAACCTTATCCCGATCAAGAAGATACCACAAGGTGCTAGGAAGGGCTAGGAGAAATTAAGGGTGATGGGACAGGGGTTGGGGGATAAGGGAAAGTGCGGGCTGCAATGTGGCGACCAAGGTGGCATATGAGCAGGGTGACTAGGGAGAGAGAGCATGGTGATGACGGAGAAAGGGAAGGGTGACAAGGGAGAGAGCGCATGGTGACGAGGGAGAAAGGGAAGGGTGACGAGGGTGACAGGGGAGGAGAAGGGTGGTGGAGGAAAGGGAAGGGGAGGGGTTGGGGAGAAAGAGTAAGGGGGAGTAATGGGGGATGGGATGAGCGGAAAGGAAGAAGGGAAAGAGGGGGGAGAAGGGGGGATAATAAGGCAAAACCAATTATACCAAAGTGTCTCCTTTTACTGAAATTCTTGATCCTACTAGGAGTGTTCTCTACTGTCAAATTTTTGAAATTCATAACCATGATTAAGGAATGAATATCGTTTCCTCTAAACCATTCACATTAATACTTTCCTCATTCATTTGACAGACCATATTTGCTTGCTTGTCCACTTCCTGATTATTACCTCTTGGGATGTGGAAAGAAGTAACATGATCAAAGAGAGGGATCATGCCTTGGGAGCACTTTATAATTTGGTTTAGGATCATGTTTTGTGATGCTAAATTGTATCTCATGTGCTTTATTATCAACAAGGAGTCACCTAGAACTTGCATTTCGTTGATGCCAATTTTTTGAGACTGAGAAAGCCCTTGGAACAACCCATAAGCCTCATCTTGGTTATTTTTCTTCCTTCCTAGGCCCCAAGCATATATGTCTTCTATGATTCCTTAGGTATTAATGAGAATCCCTCCCCCTCCTACCACCCCTATCAATTTTCTTGATTGTTAATGGCTTCACTACACTTCGATAAAATATTTTGTGAAAACTTCATCCATTCTCCCAACTATCCATGGCTTCATTGGATTTGGTAAAAAGGTTAATGTTTACAAATTACTTCTCAATTCATTTCCCATATGGAAAATGGATTCATCAAGCTTCAACAAAAAGGTCATTATAAATGCATTTACTAGAGGCTTGATTAGCCAATAATGTAGATTCTTTCCATCGCTATAAGAAAGAATTTTATGAACTCATAAGGTAATAATGCTAGTGGACTTCTTCATATTGGTGGGACTTGAAAATAAATCCCAACTAAATAGGTGATAAACTAGCAATTGCACCCAAAAGTGTAAAGTAATGCCAATAGAGAGAGGGGGAAATGTGGAAGGCAATAATCAAGCACATTGGGATACACATCCAATTCAAATCTACATTTTTAAATTTCAATCAACAATAAATTTTATTGACATTTTGTTGTTTGATATGTCTGAAATAAAATAAAATATATAAAAAAATGAAAAAAATAAAGGGACTCATGTGAAATGTCAAACTGTTCTTGTTCCTGTTTCTTTTGTCGGGCGTCAACACCAACAATGAGGGGATTTGACTCATCCAAGTGCCAGACATTCCAGTCCAGTTGAAACATGTTGCCTTATTTGTCGATACGCTAACACATATCATCTCTAACTTGTCATATCTCCTCATAGCCTTTGAAACTTGAACACATGGTGCAGGTGGATGGCCCAAGCATAACAATTTATATCCCACCCTTGTGCTTTTCCAATAAGAATCCACTATGAGAATTCATATAGCCGTAGTCTAACTAGCTGGAGGAATTGCCTGGAAAGTTATGGAAATTTCGGTCATATTTAGAGAAAATCTGGCAAGGATTTTTGTAAATTCAAGTTAGAGTTCTTAAACTTCAAAATTTTAAGTGGCCTAGACATTTTTGATGGCGTTGAATTCATTTCCACTATCAAAAACATGATTCAAACACTGCCTCTACAAGATTTTTGAAATTTTTTTCCCAGATTCTGACCACTTTTGGCCATCCGGGCAATTCCTCCGCCTCGGTAGACGACTCCATTCATATACTAGCATTGATATTCTCATGGAATTGATATTCTCGGTTACTCATGCAAGCTCTAGGGCTACGAGCTTCGGCAGTGAAATTTTCTATTAATTCTTCCATCCCCTGCAGTTGCTTACCAGAATGAGTCGCATTGATTAGTGCTCATACGCTCGCTCCTGCATCCTACAACATAGTTTGTTCAGTCCAGGCAAGGCAAAAGGATCCCTCCGATGCAGAGTAGACCATGGACGCTCAGAAGAACTTGACGTCCAGGCTGGGGTGAAAACGAGCCAGAGTGACATGTATGTATTTTTCTTGGATTGATTTGGTTAGGGTTATGGGTATTCCAGCTTACATTTCTTCTTCGAATTTGGGGTCTCTATGGATTAATGTTGATGTTGTTTAACAGATAACATGGAAGATTATTTTATGGATGGGTATTCGACACAATCATTGGATAAGGGTTTCAAACAGAGATATAGTGAGCATATCTAAGTTTGGCCAAACACTTTCTGAGGGAGTAGAGGTCGAACACGATGTTGACACCTGTAAGGAAGATCGAAAATCCATATTCATCTTTTTTTGTTCTCGCTAGTTATTTTCTTGTTTTTATTTTTCATGTTCTTTAATTGAAATGTGCATTGTCTGACTACATGTGCAATAATTCAGTGTATTTAGACGTAGAGGTTTGACAAGAATACGATCAGTCAAAGGGTACATAAGGGAAGGCATTCTACTCAGCACACTACTTTCCCTGGTCACAATCATTCTACGCCAGGTGGAGTTGGAGGAACCGCTACATAGGTGGAGGAAGGAAGGAAGAAATTGCAGTATTGTTCTATGTTTTATTTGTCCAAGTATAGACAAATAAAATGGTTGCCTATCATATTTTTGTTTCAGTCTGGACAGTTCATGTTTGGAGAAATTTGATGTCTAATTTGGCTATGGTTTGATAGACAGGCGGTGACACTAGTCACTATGAAGAGAATCTTTGTTGGGTCGAGACAGGAAGAATGAGAATACATCTAGGAGATCAACACCATAATACGCTTTCGATTCAAAAAGAACCAGGCACAGTTACAGGGTTGGTGCCACGAACGTGATGAGCTACTGCTCGTCTATGACTATATGCCCAACAAGATCCTCGACAAGCTCATCTTCATGCGGCCAGGGGACAAGCATCATAATTAGAATCAACCCCATCTGAATTGGGCCTAGAGACACAAGATCTTATGGGCGTTGGCTTCAACATTATTGTACCTTCATGAAGAATTGGAGCAAAGAGTCATCCACTGGCATATTAAGCCCAACAAAGTTATGCTCGACGAGGAACTCAATGCCTGTTTGGGGAACTTTGGCCTCATGAGGGTGATTAAGCATGATGAAACAAATCAGAAATCAGTGGTCACAACGAGGCTCCACATGTCAGATTTCCTTGGACCAAGTCAGACAGAAATTAGCCTCCCCGTGCCTACCCATCCCAACCCCACAAAAAAATGCGTATCAACATAATTATAATTTAAATTAATTTATCAATTTGAAATTTAGAAAAGTAAGTTAGAATGAAAGTCAAATTAAATATTGTGGTTAGTATAAGTCATTCAAAACAATATATTGAATGTTAGATCTGAGACTTTTGTGATCTATATTGTAGATGAAAGTCTTTCAGATTAATCACATCATTAGAATTGGGTTGAGATTTCGAACCAGTTGATGTGAGGATGAACCATATAAAACATCCACCCTATCCTAACGATATGATTAATCCGAAAGACTTTCATCAACATATTAATTGTTATTTCTTAATTTTATAATAATAGTGAACTATATAAAACATCAACCCAATCTTAACGATGTAATTAATCCGAAAAACTTTCATCAACATATTAATTGTTATTTCTTAATTTTATAATAATAGTGAATATAACCATATTATAAGAGAATGTCCCGTAATAAGTCAATGGCGATAATTTCAAATTATCATATAACCCATTTTTATTGTGTTAATTTTATTTAACCAGTTAACATTGCACTTGCAAGTAGTTGGCACGAGTGAATATGTTAGATGGATAGTTATATAAATTGTTTTTTTTAATGGAGTTAATAATAAGTTGGCCCTGTGTCAGAAGTGTGGAAAATTTATATATAAACCAATAAAATATTTGTTAATTTTTTGTTTTTTTATTTGTATTAATTTTTTTCTATTTGAGATAAGAAATATTTGCATCAGAACAATACCGTTGTTGTTTTATTGTTCGTTGGTGTTATATATATTTGTGGTGTTTTCCTAATTTATTATTTGAGAGATATTTAAGTTCAGATTATATTGTAATTTCATAATCCAATAAAATAAATGTATTTTAATTCATTTTTAATTTACTTAGTGTATTTAAGTTTATTTTAATTAACTTTTAATAATAATTATTTTTTAATTTATTTAGTGTATTTAAATTATTAGGATGGATTGTTAGTTATTTATGGATTTTGTTAATTTTTTATTTTTTTTTAATTATTGTTTTAATTATCTTTGATCATTATAGAGAAGATAATATCGAGGGACATTTGCACCATATAATGATAAATAAAGTTTTTGAGGTTGTTTATCTATATCAATCTATTTATACAAGGTTATGTTGTTCTCTTTTCTCTAGATTCCAATTCTAGTTTCTTTTCTTACATTGTTAATAAAGGTTGGAGTTGGAGGACACCAATGAAGTGAAGGACCCATCAAAAGGAGGGCCTTTGGAGCCGGTTTTCCTTCATCAATCTTCTTTAGCAATCATTATTTACTTTGCCACTCTATTGGGTTAATTAAATGTCTCACATTCTTTATTTCCTTGATCAAGTTAAGATATAACTTTTTTATGCATTTTTATTTCATTTCGTACATGGAAAAGAGTTTAATATATTTGAACATGTCCAAGGTTTTATTTCTAGGTGCATTAACTGCATTAACCACTTGAATATCACTTGATTCACAAGAATCAAGTTAAAGTGTTTTTGCTCACCCTTGTGACAAAAATCCATCAACAAATTGGTGATTCCTTTGATAAGTTCATCTAGATTTTCTTCCTCAATTATGGGCATGATTGTTAGCCCCGTTAACTTGCATTAATATTATTTAAACTTGAAGGTTTTTCTATTTCTATCTTTTACTATTTTAGGTAGGTTATGTGGTTAGAAACCCTTGTTTCCATCTTAGTTGTAGCCTAGAAACTTCACCTCTCACTTTTAGCTACAATGCAAGATTTGACCATTTTTATACACTAGTCTAGCATAACGTTTGGTCCTCTCTTTTGCATTATCTTAGCATACATTCTACCCAATTTTTTTGCACTGTTAGAATGGAATTTTGGCCAATTTCCTGTAATGTTCCAATGCACTGAATGGCCTGTAGAATTTCCTGCAAATTATCGACAAATCTACCTCTGAGATCTATGTAGAAAATCTGACTGTAGATTAACTCGATAATGCAATATACCAAAGCAAAATACTATAATCTACTTCTACTATCAAACTTGCAGAAGCTTAAAGATCGAGTTGAATCAAAGTTGAACACATATAACCATAAGAAGAAGAATTAATGCACATGAAACACAGAAAATACTCAGGGGAAAGCCTCAGCTAAAAACCCCACTATCTGTATTATAAATACAAGGTGGAAATACATTAGAATTATACAAAGCCTTAGCTCTCACAGCTAGCCAACTCTCAGTACAATCCTCCTAGATGCTCACAAGCAAACAAAGCTTTCCATAAGCCTTCTCCTCTGCCCTCCAAGCTCCTATTTCCTTGTGCAGTTACCTCTAGGATGATCTCCTTCACCTAATGTAACACTGCTCTCACACACTGCTCTAACACAATGTCAGAACTGCACAATCCTCAAGGAACCTTACCTTGACTACATGCATGAGTTTCCTTTATAGGAGAAAACATGCAGCTGATAGTACATTGTCCTTGACATTTAGCTCAACTGGGTCTTTCTCAGAATAGACATGCATGAGTTTTTTTATGAGAGAATCTTCAGTTTTCTAGAGTACAGTGGTTGAGTGTATGCATGCATCAACTAATTGATAACTCACAATTAGTTTCTCAAATAGTTTGGAACTAATTTAACTAGAGTTAACTCAGTAAACTGAGCTAACTAATTACAACTCAAATATAACTCAATCTTATCTCCTTAATTAAGGGATAAACTCCTTAATTTAAGGGATAATTGTTGCATGACTGCAGAAAGACTTCTAACTTGAATTTCTACAACTAATTAATCCATAATGAATTAATTAATTATTTCCAAGTAGCTGGTGAGACTAAATTCAAATTTTAATTCACAATTTTAATTCAAGGACAAATTAAAATTGGAATATTCTGGATTTTATTTTTAAAATTTCTTGTTGCTATTTTCAACACTCCCTCTCAACAAGAAATGAATTCAACTCGATCTTGATCCTGAATCTTTGGAATGTTCTACATGCAACACTTCTCTCTAGTGTTGTTGCTCCAACAATCTCCAAGAAAAAAAATAAATAAATAAGAAAAATAAGAAAAATAAATAAAAATAAAAATAAAAAAATAATAATCCAACCTGAATCAGAATGATGCCTCTGTCATCAAAGTCTCTGACTACTATTGCCTTTGTCGACTGAAAACTCTATGCTTCTGCTAACTCAGCCTTTATGCTCTATTTTCAATCCTTCTTTGTGCTCTTCAATATCTGACTGCTCTAGCCTACATCACTTTGATCTCTGACTGCATCAATCCCACTGATTCCTCCTGCTACTATGTACTTTGGGCTCCCGTAGCAAGGTATGATCCATGAGATAAAACCTCTCAATGGACCCTGCCCAATTTTCAACCTTCTTGGGACTATCACTTCACATCACCCCAGCTCACACCTGGAGGTATGGCTGCATGTGATCCCTCTGCTTACTCTAATTGTGGCTCCTCCACAATTGTGTGAGACTTCTTCTGGGACTACATGTTGAGAGGTAATTTACTCTCCCTCTCAACCACCAAGTCTCTAACATTTTCCTTGATCCTCAAGGCTTTGCAGGCATCTTGAACCTCAAAATCATACAGATTCTTAACTCATGAACTGATCTGTTTGACCTATCTCGTGGTGATGTGTCTAAGGAAAACATTTCCCTTACTAAAGACAGCATTGTAGCCTTGTCCTCCAACATCGTGTCTGATACCAAGTTCCTCTTCAGTCTAGGCACATACTTCACATCTCTCAAGGTGATAGGAGCTCCATGCTCCCTCTGAAAAACAACCGTGCCCACTCCTGAAACACTAAACCTTTCATCGTCACCCATCTCTATGCACATATTGAGGTCTTTCTCCTCCAAGGTACTGAATAAACTTTTATCGACGGTCATGTGGAATGAGGCTCCACTATCAAGATACCAACCACAACCAATCATCGATGACACCATGCATGCGATGAGGGTGAAGTCCATTTCGAACTAAGAGGATAATGCTTCACCTTCCTATCCATCTGAGGATCCCTTCTTGGAATTCTTCGATGGGTAATTAGTCGCATAATGACCCATATCATGACAATTAAAGCATCTCACTTTAGACTTTTCAACCTTCTTCCCTCCATGACAAGAATTCAATTCGGAATGGGATGCCTTCCCCTTCCCTTTCCTTGCCTTACTTGCTAAGGTCATATTTTCTTCATCATCATCCTTGGATGAAGAACCATCTCGTGTGCTCCTCCTAATCTCCTCCTTCATGAGAACCAACTACAATCGTTCCCAATCCAGTAATTTCTCCTTTCCATTCACAGAGTCCTGGTAGCTATTCTAGCTCTTTGGAAGGCCAAGGAGAGCGAGGCTCACCATATCATCATCAACAATAGTTATTCCCACACTTCCAAGCTCATCTCTGCAAGTGCTGAGCTTGTTCAGATACATGGAAATAGTATTGTCGTTCTCCATCTTGATTCTTCAAAGCTTATCCTTAAGTGCTAATTTCCTCTAGTCACTACTATTCTGGTAGAGGTCCTTCAATGTCTTCCACATTGAATATGGAGTATCCTTCCCATGGAGACTGAAGACAATATGGTCTCAAACTCCCTTAAGGATGATCTATCTCGCCCTCACCATACACTTCTTCCACTCAGCCAACTCTTGTGTATTAGTTGAACTCAGCTTTGGGATTTCTTGATCAATGAAATCCTTCAAGCCGTTGCCTTCTAATACAACCTCCATGTGATCTTTCCATGATATGTAATTAAAGTTGCCTTCCAAGGCATACTCGAGTCTCAAGCCATAGAACGTCATTGGCCAACCTTGAAGTATGATAAGAATTCGATTTGCACCTGTAACACTGAACTTAAAACTTTGAATTCTCTTCTTTGTATACTATTCACAACTCCGATAAACTTGGCTTTGATACCATGTAGAATTTCCTGCAAATTCTCCACAAATCTACCTCTGAGATCTATGTAGAAAATATGTCTGTAGATTAACTTGATAATGCAATATACAAAGCAAAATACTATAATCTACTTCTACTATCAAACTTGCAGAAGCTTAAAGATTGATCTGAATCAGAGCTGAACACATATAACCATAAGACGAAGAATCAATGCACATGAAACATAGAAAATACTCAGGGGAAAGCCTCAGCTAAAAGCCCCACTATCTGTATTATCATACAAGGTGGAAATACATTAGAATTATACAAATCCTTAGCTCTCACAGCTAGCCAGCTCTCAGTACAATCCTCTTGGATGCTCACGGGCAAACAAATCTTCTCACAAGCCTTCTCCTCTACCCTCCAAGCTCTATTTCTTTGCGCAGTTACCTCTGGGATGATCTCCTTCACCCAGTGTAACACTGCTCTCACACACTGCTCTAACACACTGCCAGAACTATGCAATCGTTAAGGAACCTTACCTTGATTGCATGCATGAGTTTCCTTTATAGGAGAAAACATGCAACTGATAGTACAATGTCCTTGACATTTAGCTCAACTGGGTCTTTCTCATAATAGACGTGCATGAGTTTCTGATGAGAGAATCTTCAATTATCTGGAGTACACTGGTTGAGTGCATGCATGCATCAACTAACTAATAACTCACAATTAGTTTCTCAAACAGTTTGGAACTAATTTAACTGGACTTAACTCAGCAAACTGAGCTAACTAATTACAACTCAAATATAACTCAATCTTATCTCCTTAATTAAGGGATAATATCCTTAATTTAAGGGATAACTATTGCATGACTATAGAAAGACTTCCATCTTGAATCTCTCCAACTAATTAATCCATAATGAATTAATTAATTATTTCCAAGAAGTTGGTGAGACTAAATTCAAATTTTAATTCATTGTTTTAATTCAAGGACAAATTAAAATTGGAATATTCTGGATTCTATTTTTATCATTTCTTGTTGTTATTTTCAACATGGCCATATTTTTTCGTTGGCCTTAGCATTCAATTGTTTTTTAAATTTTTTTATTATTTCATAATTTAAACAATCTCGCTATAAGGTCCTCCTAGGATGATAGGTGGATGGTGTTGTACTGCAAGAAAGTTTAATAGAAACACTATAGGTAGAGAATAACCCTTAGCACTGCCAGTCTCTTTTAATTTATCATTATTTATTGCATTTCACCTCCATTATTAATCATACTTATTTTAGAGCCTTTGCTTGTAGTAGTAGTTACTTGAATTCGCTTTTAAATCAAAGAACAGTTGGAAGAAGATAAGCTTCAATTTTGTCTTAGTATTTGTCCCTAACTGTATGCTTTATATTTGAAAATATTTCCTTTGCTTTTTGTCTCGCTCTTCACTTCATTTTAGCCTTTAGTAATCATTTGATTTTTTTCATAAGAGGCATTTTATTTTAAGGGGAAAGTTAATTAGTTAGAGAAAGAAACACCCTTTCTTTCTATTATTTTATTTCTTTATTTTAACTTGTCATTTTGAAATTGCATAGAAATATAAACCATAATTCATAACTAGGTTGAAATAGATTTTTATTTGCTAATTTGAATTAACTAATACTCATTTCTTGTTAAATAACAAGTGCATTTTGCTTAAGTATTTGTATTTATTGAAACTAGTATTTCAGTTCAAATTCTTTTCAATTACAAGCATATATATTGTTTCAAACATATTTACTATTGAAGATGGTTACACCATAAGTATAGACACTTCACTTCCCAAATAAATTCATGGTTCATGACCCCAATGTTATGCATCAAACACCAACAATAATAGAATGAGAAGTGAGAGAGAAGTAATTCCATGCCTTGGGAATGAAAGACATGAATATATGTGGAGCCTCCTTGAAGGGGCAATCTCCTTTTATAATAGAACAAATGTACAAGATGAGATGATTATAAAATTAGGTCTCCTTGGTGTGTGTGTGAGAGAGAGAGAAAGAAAAATGGTACAATTTCAATTCAAAAGGTCTAGCTAATGACATTAAAATAACAATATAAATGTAATAACTCAATGTCTAGGGTTTAAATTGAGATTTATGCTTAACATGGGGGTTTTTCTAGGGCTTAGCATGGCCCTCCCCTTAAAATAAGTGTTTCCCTCAAAACTTCATGAGCTACATATGTTTTTGCAGGAATAACTACTCTTCCCATGTTGCATCTTCTACTAATAGGTTCTTCCATTTAATGAGGTACTAAATAATTTCTCAATTTTGTAGCTATTTAATCCTTGTTTCAATGATTGTTTTGAATTCTAGTATCATTTTTCCTTCTTCATTAATATTTGGTAATATAATTTGAATAGTGATATTGCCTTTAATTACATTTTTTAAGCAAGAAATATGGAAGACTAGATGTACACATGAATATGGAGATAACTCCAAATTATATGCCATAATTATAATTTTTTACAACACCTTATAGGAACCATATACTTGGTGCTAATTTGTTTTCCTTCTTATGTTTCTTTAGGGATAATTATTTGTGTGGTTGTAGCCTAGAAATATATCATCCCCACTTCAAATTCCCTTTTACTATGATGGCTATCTACTTGTCTATTCATCCTATTTTGTGTTATAGCCAAGTTGTTCTTCAATAATTTGAGAATATCTTGTTGATGCTCTATGTTGTTCTCCATTACTTCAACCTTTGCTTTCCCTTTCAAGGTTGATGTGATGGATGGAGGATGATATTGATAAATTTACTTTAAATGGGGACATTTTTTATCAATTATGGAAGTACATGTTGCACCACCATTATGTTAAGGGAAACTATTTGACCCATTGTGTTTATTTATCAAATGGAAAGCAATAAAGATAACCTTCTAGGCACCTATTCACAATCTCAGTTTTCCCATTGCATTGAGGATGATAAGAGGAGTTGTGAGTTAATTAAGTACCCAAACAAGAAAATAATTTATTCTAAAAATTTCCTGTGAAAATTGCATCTCCATCATTTACAATAATCTTAAGGATTCCATGCAACTTCTATGTTTCCATAAATGTTGTGGCTATTTTCCTTGCTATAAAAGGATGACAAATAGAAAAAAATGAGCATACTTCATGATTTCATCCACTATGACCATGATTACATTATTTCCTTTAGACTTGGGTATGCTTGTATAAAATCCATTGAAATGTCTTCCCAATATTGACTTGGTATAGATAATGGTTGTATAGACCTAGGGTCTCGATTATCTCTATCTTATTTTTTTACTAGATGACACATTCAACCATAAGAATTTAAACATTAGCCTTAAGACCTTCCCTAAAAAAAATAGTCTTAATCGTATGGTAAGTTTTCAAGAACTCTAACTGTCCTCCTATAGAAGAAGAGTGCAATTCCAAAAGAACTTTCTATTTGAGTTAGGAATTCTTACATAAATATAAATGACCTTGATACCAGAATAAAGCATTCTTCCACACAAATTTTGCTATTTCACTTTGGTCCTCTTGTAATTGTTGACTAATATTGCATTTATTATGATCTTGTTTACATTTTAACACTGCTTTTTCCTCTGAACCAGAGTGTGGGAATGGAAAATAGTATTGTTGTAGTGGCTACAACACCCTCCAAAATTTTGGCTTACACAGAAATTTCAAAGCCTTCCTTGATTTATCCTTTAATGGTTGCAATCACTCGATCTCACCACATGAGCTTTTGTGAAGTCTTTTCACCCTTTTGCTTGTTTGACCAATGGTCATCTTTTGGCATATTGATTGCTTTGTCATTATTGTGATCTTGTTCTCGTGAATTTGAAGGTGTCTATTTATGTGTTTGGTTTGTCTTCGCTATGTAAAAATCCATCATACTCACACACAAAGTTGTAAGAAATGTCGTGCAACTGTCATCACAGCCGTCTGAAGGTCTATCTCAAGTATCGCGCTTGTAGCTTTTAGCTCTAAGATTGTCTCACCGAGGGCATGTTTTGTCTTGTTTTGCTGATGGCCTATATTATCTCGTCATCGGATTATTCTAAGTGTATGATCAAAATGTCAAGTCTGCACAAGTTCACTTGCTTTCAACACTTAGCCATGTTCCTGAAAATTTGTTCGACCAGGCAACTCTCTTCCATCGGATCCTGACTAAGCTTCACTGTGTAATCTCAGCCCTCCGTGACCTTTCTCTACTGCCTGAAACTATGCAGTACTTGAGGTTGTCCTCCAGGTCAGTTTCATTATGAAATCTCGGAGGTGAGCAGTCTGTCTACCTCCCAGAACAGTGCAGAAACTACCTCCATGTCCAAACTAAACTGCGCATTTCGTAAGCATGGTCATTAAGAGTCCTTCTACTATGTCAGAACCATGCACTACACCAAGACCCAGGTTTGCACTGATCTCCAAATCTCCATATACATGTCCTACTGGTCCTATGTTGCCTTGCTATGCACTGCCTTCATAAACTGCGCAGACATGTCCAGCATACCTCCTATTGCCCGTCATGCACTAATCTCAAAAACTGCATAGACATGTCAAACTGGCCCTCTGCTTCCTTTCTCTACATTTCCTTTAGAGATTGTAAGCATGTCTAGCATGCCTCTTCTGTCTATCCTACACTATTCTCCAAAACTATGTAGTCATTTTCAGTAGGTCCCTTGCAACCCTATCATGCCTTGCTTTTGAAAATTGTGCAGAACTACACAAGAGGTCCCTTGCAACCTTATATTGCATTCCCTCCAGGTATTGCATAAAAGTGCCCCTTAGGGTCCCACCTTCCAGCTACTGCTGGTGTCCTTCACTACACAATTATGCCTTCCAGTGGTCACTGTGCAGTTTTTCTCGATAGTGTAAGTTGTAAGAATTTACAGGGTAAGTTCCTCAGACAGAACACCAAAAGGACATCGCTCACAAACAGATCACAGATCAATACACCAGTATTTTGACGTGGTTAAAACCCTCAGAGAGGGAACAGTCCAACGCCGGCGCAACGTGGCTACTAAGGCAATTTATAATAAAAAATGAAATTACATACTTCTCTCATGCACGGTTAACTACAAATGAACCTCCATGTGCTTTAAATAGATTCATGGCCTCGGGTGTCAGCACGATCAAGTGTCGGTAATACCGAGGAGAAAAATGAACCGTCGATCACTACATATCGTGACCGTCGATTGTAAGTTACAAAACAACTGTAAAGAAACACACTTTACCTAACTCTATACCTAACTCTATACTAGACCAAGTTGAACTTACTATTTCCTATGTGTCGTAATATCCTAACATCCCCCCTTAAGAACAACTTGGGATAGGATTGAAGGATTTACAAATATGACACAATAGGAGAAGGAAGGAGGCACTAGAGCCTATCCCCCCTTAGTGACAACTTCCTGAACTCCAAGCATATATCGAAGTTTAGTGAACTTCGCCTCTGTGAGAGCCTTTGTGAAGATGTCTGCAACCTGATCATCTGTTGAACAATATTGCACTTCAAGAACATGGTCATGAATGAGCTTTCTGATGAAGTGCATGTGAAGTTCAATGTGTTTGCTGCGCTGATGCTGAACTGGATCTTTGCAAAGCTGAATGGCACTTTGATTATCACACCAAAGTGTAGTCGGATGCTGCTGCTCAAAGCCCAATTCTGATAGGATCTGACGAAGCCACAAGGCTTCCTTACTAGCTTCCACGGCACCACGATACTCTGCTTCTGCTGACGAAAGAGAAATGGCAGCCTGTTTCTTACAAGCCCATGTAATAGGTCCTGAACCAAGAGTGAAGACATAACCGGCAGTAGACTTCCGAACATCAGGGTCACCAGCCCAATCAGAATCAGTGAAACCAACTAATAGAGGAGCTGCTTTGGCACTGTAATGAATCCCAAACTGTACTGTACCTCGAACATAGCGAAGTATTCTTTTAGCTGCTTTCCAATGACTTTCACGGGGGTTTTGCATAAAACGAGCAACAAGGCCAACAGCAAAGGAAAGGTCAGGACGAGTATGGGTCAAATACAAAAGTTTTCCTACAAGTTGACAGTATAAGGTAGCATCAACTTCAGGAGAAGTACAAGAGACTGAAAGTTTGACTCCAGACTGAAAGGGAGAAGGAGCTGGCTTACAATCTTCCATGTGAAAATGACGAAGAATATCACAAGCATACTTGGACTGGGAAAGGGAAATACCCTCCTTGGATTGCAAGACTTAAAGACCGAGAAAATAGTGTAAGTGTCCTAAGTCTGTCATTTCAAATTTCTTTTTAAGGCTGGACTTCACATGGTTTATAAGGTTGGGATCACTACCAGTAAGAATAAGATCATCAACATAAAGAACAAGAATGATAAGAGAGTTGCCCACTTTCTTGGTGAAGACAGTATTGTCAGAATGACACCTAGAAAAGCCAGAT
>APFE030643816.1:0-29092 GCA_000404065.3 Pinus taeda
ACGTTTTGGTATTTTTTTAAAACTTTTTTTTGTGTTTTTTTCATTGTTTTTACTTTTAATTTTATGTTTTCATTATTTTTTTGAAATTTTAATGTTTTTCGAAGTCATAACAAAATCTTTTACACCATTATTTCAAAATGTTGAAAATTTACCCAAAAAAAAGTGTTATTCCAGCATCAACACTTTTTGTTTTGAGGATGTTTTTTGCACATAAAAATTCGGTTTTACTGGCATTTTTTTAAATGTTGGAAATTGACCCTAAAAAAAAATCATCGTTCCATTATTAGCACTTTTTTCAGGTTGTTTTTTGCACAAAAATTCGTTCTCACTGCCATTTTTAAAACATGTTCAAAATTGACAAAAAAAAAAACCATCATTCTAGTATACGCCTTTTTGTTTTTAACACTGCTTTTCATGTTTTTTCGGGGTTTTTTGGGTAGAGTTCTCGTTATGAGTTTATATTTCCTGTTTCAAAGTTTACATTGTTCATTTAGAAGAGATTGTAAGGAAGAGAAAATACATAATAATAAGGAAAATAATGGTTCTATTAATGAGTCTAAAAAATATTCTAAAGTGGATGGTGGATATTCCTTTGCTGTAGCTTAGACAACCCATGTAGGCTAGAGGGCATGGTTAATATACTTTGGAGTTTCTTTCTGTATGAGTTCCCATTGTGATTGATTTTAGTGTATGGGAAATATGATAGTGGGATGGTAGACCTTGGTGATGACTCTCCTCTCACCATAGCTGGCCATGAAAGAGTATCGATTAGATTCCCTAATGGTAAAGGGAAGGTGATTAGTGGAGTTTTTCTTATTCCATACTTGAAATGGAACCTACTATCAATAAGTAAACTTAATGATGTAGGTTTGTAGGTTGTTTTCTATGAAAAAAGCATGGAAGATGGTATAAGGAGATATTGTGCTTGCTAAGGGTGTTTTTGAGGGAACTTTGTTCTAGCTTGATACATGCACCATCTAGAGTAATAATTCTTCAATTTTTACAATGAGGAGATTTGTAGAATCCACTCCTTCATAATTGGAACATGCATCTACTTCTAATGGTCATGCTTTATGGGAACCTAAATGGATTTTTACATCAAAAACAAAATTACCTATAGAGAATACAACGATATGGCATTAGATGTTGGAACATATAGGTAAGAAAGGGAAAGGAGAATTGAAATACAAAAATATTGTTAGCGTATTGAATGATTGTGCACTTGAATTATTTTTTCCAGGCATTGCATACATGAAAAACAAAACATGCTGAATTTTATTTTATTTCTCACAAATATTTTGGGTTATTGTACTTAATACATTTTGATGTATTTAACCCCATTAAGGTTCATTTGGTTTCTAATTCTTTGTATTTGTAAAATTCATTTATGATTTTTCTATAAGGTCATGGACATATTTTCTCAAAACTAAATATAAGGTCTATAGTCAATTTAATGAGTTTAAAGTTTTTTTGGAAATTTTTTCTGGAGGCATATTAATGTATTGAGGACCAATAATGAAGGTGAGTTTTTTGTAACAGAGTTTGATAAGTTTTGTAAGGAGAATTGCATTGTAAAACATAGTTGTAGAATTGATAAATAGAATGTTGATGGAGAGATCTAGGAGTATGCTTACTGAAGCTCGCTTAGAGAAGGATTTTTTGGCAGAAGTGGTTGCTACTACATATTATTTGATTAACTTGTTTCCCACATCAAAATTTTTGGATAAGATCCTTATGGAAGTTTTCAATTGAAATCTCTCACTTCAAAATCTTCATGTTTTTGGTTTCTAGGCATATGTTATGTGCCTAAGGAGAAGCGGTCTAAGTTGTATAAAATGGTAGTTAAATGTATGTTCATTGGCTATGTCATTGGTTTGGAAGGGTATAAGCTTTGGGATCTCGTGGCTAGGAAAATTTTGTATAGAATAAATGTGTTTTTTAGAGAAGTTATGCCTTCTCTCACAATGTGTAGCTACAAGTGGATGATAAGAAGTCAATTGTTTAGCTACCATCCAAGGTTGAGAAAGATGAAATAGATAGTGAACACAAGTTTATGATGGACTTGATGAGGATGTAGGTTTAGAGAGTTCAAAAGTGGAGGAAGAAACTCCACCCAAACAATTAAGTTCCACATGGTAAAGATAAGAATTTCCAGACAAATATTTGAGATGTATAGTTTGTTTCTTTTCTAATACCGATGGTCCTAGAAAAATGAAAGACGTGATGGAGATATAATATGTGGAGTCTTCAAGATTAACCATGGATGAGGTGATGGATGCACTTATAAATAATGATACATAAGACTCTATTTTGTTGTGTGATAGAAGAAAACTTATGGGATGTAAATGGGTTCATAAATAAAATTGATTCATATGGAAATGTTGAAAAGTATAATAAGGTTAGTTGTGGCAGGATACTGTTGGGATTATAACTATACTAAGAGGGGGGTAAAACATTATAATGGAAATTTTAAACAATTAAAAGAGATTTAAACCATATAAGTATCAATCACATAATCAACACAAGAGAACACTAGATGTAGGTGGAAACCCTTAAAGGGAGAAAAACACAAATATTATTTGTTTGAACATTCTTGTAGGCACCAACCTACTATTACATAAATTTAATAGGAAAAACTAGGAGGAGATACCAATCCCCTGATTTATAGGCACCAACCTTAAAGAGAAACCTATCCCCTAATTTTACAGGTACCAACCTAAAGGAGACACCTATCCCCCGATTTGTAATGATTATGTATTTTGTTTTTCTCTATTCACAATTCTTGTACACTACTCTTCTACCTTGTCAACCACTCTTTGATAATATACTTTAAGTTATCTACACATGTTATAATCTATGATATTTATAACTCTATTCTTATTTTATTGCACACTGTAGACTACTTTAGGCCTTCGAACTTGTTCTTGTTTGTGCTTGGTTCTTTGGGAAACCTATCTATACTCTACACATATTCTGCAGACTTCATCCTCAGTCTTCTTCATGATTTTCCTTATTGACCTCTTTCATTTATCTCATTAGACACTCATAGCCTACACTCTTAAAACCTTTATGCCTTGAGTTATTTATAACACTTGTCCAAATCTAAGCCAAGTTGGATTTGGTTAGGGCCAACATAATATGTGAGTAACTTGATCAAAGATGACACACCTTGGATATGTGATCTAGATGACCTAGATTACTTTTTAGTTTTCATGGTCCTTTGGCCCCCAGGGGTTAAACCATTAAATGAAACGACCTTGTGTCATGAATTATGTGTTTGTTTCAATAGACTTGGAGTTTGGGTCAACTAAGGAAGATCCTCTTATCTATAAGATAGATACACAGATACCCAAATTATTTTATGACCTTCTAGACTCTCTAATTTCAACACTTTGTGACCAAGTGTTATGATTGTTTCCTCTATCAAACATCCCCATCTGATATGGTCACTAGACTTGGAAGAAAAAATTGTAAGTGATAGCATTTTAATACAACTAATGGCTATTTTCCAATAATACTAGAACTTCTCTTCAAGCTAGTCATCTTGGCACTCTAGCATCCTAGCATAAGGCCCACAAGGGATAAATATTGCTTTATGGAAATTTTCATGTAACCTTTCTTCACTTTTTTTTTTTTCCAAAACAAAATACACAAGCAAACCTCACCAAATATAGTCTTGGCACAAACCCTGGGACCTAAGGATCTTCCTTATCAAAACATTATTGGCCAATCACAAACTACTGCGTGGTCCTTAAGCCAAGTCATCTTTGCCACACCCCACTTCCACATCATACCTCATAATGGCCTTGATTTTCATATATAAAACTACATTTTGGTGCACGATACCCCAATACCTTGATGCGTAACCCACCTTTGCTACATCACCTACCATATCATATGCTATAACCAATTATATTAGGTCATATGTCACTTTCTAATCATATATAGGATGACCAAAAGCACCATTTTTTTTCTGCCATGCACGATTCAGACTTGTGCAAGAACACAACAAAATACAGATATAAACATAAATGCAGAGTTGCAGAAAAAATAAATATTCATTTCATTAATATCAAAGAACTAAAAGATGCTTAGAAGTAGAATGGAAATAAACCAACATGGGTGATGGTGGATTATCTTTGAGAACATATGTGGCAGCTAAATTCCCAATTAATGAGGCTCAGTGGCCTTTTTATTAATGGGAAACCCTAAACATAAAAAAACATAACCCTAGGAGATGAAGCACCAAAATCTTGTGGGCCCCATTGTGGTTAGTTGGAACGTCAAGTTCCCAGGGTCGTAACTTTTGGATACGATCTTTGTTTTACTATTATAATACCTTGTTTCGAATATTTACAAGAGGAGCCCCAAAATAAACAACCTAGTTAGTTTGGAACAATTTTAGGTCTCTCCAAAAAAGCGTCTTTTAGGCCCTCAAAACGGCTCTGGAGGTTTAGGACCTGAAAAACTGCTAAAAAAAGTAAGTCGTACTATAATCAACGAAACTAAAAAGAAATGGTGGGGGCCCAAGTGGAATAGGTGGGTGGCCACTAATATCCACCTAGATCAATCCTCCCCCCTTAGGAAGCAATGGTCCCCATTGCATTGAGTGCCTCCATGAGATGGGGAAACTTCTATTGAACTTGGTCCTTGGTGAGCCACTTGTCTTGGTGAAGGTGTTGGTCTACTTTGATAACTTGATATAGTTAGACCCTCTTTTGGTGAGTATTCTTGATCTGTGCATCCATGATAATGATAGTTGTGGCCTACATGATGTAGCTTGGGTTGAGCTCTATTGGTGTTAGTTGCTCGGCAACGTTCGATGTGTCCAATAATGGGGCAAAGTATGGTCGTAGTAAGTCCACATCGAATACTAGGTGCAGGCCAAGGAACAGTGGAATGTTGACCATAAAGGCATTGTCCCCTACAAACTTGGTGATGATTTACGACCCATATCAGAGAGGGTGAAGCTTGCAGTGAGGCCCAATGAGGCGCTCCTTTTGAAAATGTAACCAAAATTTGTCGCCCACCTAAAACTTGTGTGGCACTCAATGCTGACCATGACAATGCTTGTACTTAGCATTGGTTATGTCCAATATGTCATGGAACTACTGGAAGATGTGTTGAATATGCTCAATGAATCTATTAGCCCTGTCAACTTTGGACTGGACATGAGCCGAATTTGCATGAGTAATTGCAAATGGTATGGCCACATCAATGGGACATAGTGGCTAGAATCCCAACCCCACCTGAAAGGGACTGTGGCCAATTGAGCTATGAAGAAATTTCTTGTAGATGGGTTGGACATAGGGGAGGCTTTCATCCCATGTGCATGGATGCTTTGAGTTTTACATGTGAAAAATGTGCATGATCATCCTGTTGATGACCTCTATTTGGACATCAATTTGGGGTTAGAAGGCTGTGGACTTAGTGAGCTTGGTATCCAACATCAACCAAAGGCTTTACCAAATTGTACTCAAGAACCTGCTATCTCGATCTGAGATAATGGACTGTGGAATCCCAAAATGTACGCACACTTGTTGGAAGAAGAGTTTAGTAGTGGATTTTGCTGTGATACTCTTCTTGCAGACCACCAAAATGGCCATCTTAGAGAATCTATCGACGAAAAAGAATACACATTCATTACCATGCTTAGTAGAAGGAAGGATCGACATGTAATCCATGGAGATGGATTCCCAAGGATGACTAGGAGTAGGAAAAGGAGTATATAGGCCTTGCTTCTTGATTGTTGGTTTGTAAATGGCACAGAAAGTGCAAGATCTGATGTATTTCCCAACGTCATGTTGAAGCTTCGGCCAATAAAAATATCTTTGCAGCACTGCCACTGTTTTCTCTATTCCGAAATGTTTAGCGACCTGACTATAGTGCACCTCCCAAATCATTCTGGCACTCTCGCTTGCAAGAACACAGAAGTGTACCAGGTGGCATAACAATGCGCCCTAGAGGTGAAAATATGGAACTTTCTTTCCTTTCAGGAGCATCTAGTATGTGTTGCTAAATTTCGGATCTCTATTGTAAAAAAGTGGCCACCTCGAAGTCTCATGTCCACAAGAGTCGATTACAGTGGTCAACGCCATAACTGGTGGTCAGTTGAGACAGTCTGCAACATTATTGGTGCTTCCTTCTTGTACTTGATGTTCAAATGGAACTATTACAGATATGTGGACGATTTTTGAGTATGATTGTTCTGCAGCTTCCCTTGTGTCTTTATGAACTGCAAGGGTCAGTGGTCTATGTGGGTGATGATTTCCTTCCCTAGAATGTAATGCTTCCATTTCAACGTGCTTGCACAATAGAATACATCTATTTTCATTAGTGGGATATTTTCAGACTATATCTGAAAGTGTCTCACTATGATATGCCACTGGATGCCCCTACTGGGTAAGAACTACACCAATAGCTTAGTGGGAGATGTCTCTCAATTTCAAATGGCTGTTGCAGGTTAGGTAATGTGAGCATTGGTGTAGAGAAGAGGCAATGCTTCAGATTGACAAATGCCTTCTATTGGGATTCAAACCAAAAGAACTTTTCTTTCGCTCTGCCCTTGGTGACTTGACTCAAAGGCCAAATTGAAATGAGAGAATCCAAACACAAACCTATGATAGAAATTGGAAACACCCAGAAATATGTGGAGCTCTTTTAGAGTGGTTGGGGCTGGCCAATCTTGAATAACTTGTATCTTGGTTGGGTCTACATGCACACCTTGCTCATCAATTATGTAGCCCAGATATTGAACCTGGGTCATACCAAAAGTGTATTTCTCCAAATTGGAACACAACTTGTGTTGTCAAAGGGTTTGGAGCCCCTGTTAGATATGGTTTATGTGCTCTTCCCAACTTAGGTTGAAGATTAAGATGTCGTCCAAGTACACTACCATGAATGAGTTGGATAAGGGAAAAAAGATGTCGTCCATTAGTCGCATGAAGGTTGTGGGGGAATTCATCAACTTGAAAGGCATGACCAACCATTCAAAAATTCCCTCGTTGCATTTGAAGGTGGTCTTCCACACATCAGAGGGTTTAATTGATACTTGGTGATAACCGGACTTAAAGTCAATATTGCCCATATATTTGGCCCCCCTTGAGCTGGTCCAAAAGGTCATGAATCCATGGGATTGGATACCTATTCTAGACAATGATCTTATTCAATGACCGATAATACAAAGTCTCTGGGTGTTGTCTTTCTTCTGTATCGACACGATCAAGCTCCCACATGGTGATGATCTTGGCCTGATGTGCCCTTTCTGCAACAACTTCTAAATTTGTCTCTTAATTTCATCATTCTCTATAATAGGCCATCAGTAGATCAGTCTGTTTGGTACCAATGCACCTGAGGTCAAATCAATGGAGTTATTGACCTAACAGTGCAGGGATACCCCTATGGGTGAGGTTAAGATGTCCCTATACTCTTCCATAAACTTGTCCAACTGCTGCTGCCATGCAGAGGAGCCCTATCTGGATGTTGTGGATGGGGCCACAGTCTTGTTCTTTCCCTGAGGGTGAATCATAAGGAAGAAAAATTTCTGGTTTGGGAAATGATCTTACTGCATTTCTCCATAGAGATCAAAGAGATGGTGGTAGGAGGTACTACCTCTGGTATCCTGTATAACTTATTTCCCAAAGAAATAATAACAGTGAGAGGCCTAGACTCATACATATCATGATGGCTCAACAAGTATGGTTGGCTTAATAATACATCACAAACTTTAGAGGAGCAACATCACACAATACCTCATCTGTGAAGGGCTTTATATTATAGGGAAGGCAACATTGTTGGATGATGCAGAGATCTCATCCTTGGTGAAGACATCCAATGTTGTATAGATGTGAGCGTTATTTGGTCAGTAGGCCCAACCTATTCACGACCTCTACTAAAATGAGGTTATTTTGGCTTTCGCCATTGACAATGAACTACAAGGGAGAACCCTTCACCCACATCTGTGAATGGAAGAGACGTTTTCCCTCCTCTGGATCTTCGGGCTCAATCTTATAGATCTTGGTGGTGTCAATGGTGGCACTAGGATACACATCAATAATCTGCTTCCCTTTTTCATTCGCCTTATCATTTTTCGACTCAGGTTCATAACATACATTTGATTTAGAAGACTTAAGCTGAGCCACCAATGACTGCTTGGCTTGACACTCACTTGTGTTGTGAGTGGGGCTCTTATGGAACTCACACCATTTCCCTATGTCCTTTATCTTCATGGTGATGTTCATTGCTTGCGACTTTGGCGAGTTGTCCTGGGTCACACTGCCATGGTTATGTCCTTTGTTCTGTGGTTTGGGGGCACCTTTCCCTTGCTCTAGATTCATAGATTCAAAGTCTTGCTTCTTCTATTTAATTTTTTTCTCAATATTAACAAGGTATCAATACGTAGCACCAAGCGAGGAGATGTCTAGGAACCCCATATTGTCCTATATGTACTTGTGTAGACAACCGCGATACTTGAGTACCAAATGCCACATAGAATCCTTGATACCCAACTTCATGCAAAGGCTATGAAAAAATATTTGTGAACTCTGGCATATCTTGGTCCCTTCCCTTCCGCAACGTGGTCCACTTTATAAATTTGTCTTCATAGCTCTCGATAGGGTAATATTGTTCCTTTATGGTGCCTCAGAAAGAATTCCAAGTGGGTGTGGCTGAAAATAGTGAGGGTTCCCTCTCATCCTTTTGTTCACAGTAGGTTTCCTAGCAGTCCTTGACATGGGGTGCAGCTTTGAGGAGTGAAAAAGTAATATTTTCCCGATTGGAAAAGTCATGAACCGAAAATATCCTTCCAAAAGATTTAACCTTCTATCTATGAGGTCTGCATCTATATGTCCTTTAAACATGGGAATGTTAAAGTTCACTTGTACCTTAAAAGGAGTGGAACTAATAGAGTGATTACTGGATGAAGATGCGTTGCCTATGGGTAGCCACCGAAGGATCTGGGAAAATTGATCTAGCTTCGTGTTCCTCTGTTGCTCGAGGGCTTCCTCGAGAAATATTTTGAAAGTATCTCTTTCTCCCTCATCTTTCTTTTCGTCCATCATGGGAGGTCATCGGAGTTTGTGAGGCTGGTCTTGAAAAGGTTTAACTAGTTCGAGCCCTAAGTCCTTATACCCTGACATCGTTGGGGACATGCAAAGAAAAAAAGAAAGAGAAGACCCCTTTGATACCATTGATCTGAAATTATGCAAGAATGCAACAAAATATAGATATAAACATAAAAACAGAGATGCAACATAAATAAATATTCATTTCATTAATATCAAATTACTGAAAGATGTTTACAAACAAAATGGAAATAAGCCATCACAGGTGATGCTAGCTTATCTTTGAGAAGAGATATGGTGGCTACATGCCTATGAATTATGTTATAACGACGCTAGATGGCCCTTTTATCAATGGGAAACACTAAACATCCAAAAACCTAAACCTAGGAGATGAAGTGCCAAAATCTTTTGGGCCTTGTTGGGGCTAGTTGGAATGTCAACTTCCCGGGGTCATATCTTTTGCATACTATCTTTGTTTGACTATCATAATACCTAGTTTTTAATTTCTCTAAGATAAGGCCAAAAAAAAGCAAGCTATTTGGTTTGGAACTTTTCCAGTCTCTCTACTTCCCCGAAAAACATCTTTTAGGCCCTCAAAACGGCTCTAGAAGTTTGGGATCCGAAAAAATGCTAAAAATGGTAAGTTGTACTACAATCAAGGAAACTAAAAAGAAATAGTGAGGGTTCAAGTGGAATAAGTGAGTGGCCACCAATATCCACCTGGATCAATCTTCCTCCCTTAGGAAGCAATGGTCCCCATTGCATTGAGTGGCTCCATGAGATGGGGAAACTTTTGCTGAACTTGGTCCTAAGTGAAGGCGTTGACCTATTTTGACAAATTGATATAGCCAGATCCTTTATTGGCGAGTGTTATTGATCTATGTGTCCATGACCCTGAAAATTGTGGCCTGCTCGATGCAGCTTGGGTTGAGCTCTGTTGGTGTCAGCTGCTCAACAACATTGGATGTGTGCAACAATTGGGGAAAGTATGGTTGCAACCGATCCATATTGAATATTGGGTACAGGCCAAGGAACGATTGAATGTTGATCTTAAATGAGTTTTCCCTTACAACCTTGGTGATGGAGTACGACCCATATCGGGGTGGGTGAAGCCTGCGGTGGGGCCTAGAAAGGCACTCCTTTTGAAAATGTAACCAAACTTTGTCGCCTACCCTGAACTCCACACGATGCTGATCATGACACTGCTTACACTTAGCATTGGCTCTATCCAATGCGTCATGACCTTGCTAGCGGATGTGTTGAATGTGCTCAATGAAGGTGTTAGCTCGGTCAGCTTCAGACTGTACATGAGTTGAATTTGCGTGAGTAGCTGTAAATGGTATGGCCACACCAATGGGACATAGTGGCTAGAATCCCAATCCACCTAAAAGAGACTATGGCCAATTGAGGTATGGAAATATCTGTTGCAGATGTGCTGGACATACGGGAGGCTTTCATCTCATTTGCATGGATTATTCATGTTGTACATGCATAAAATGTGCACAATCATCCTATTGACGACCTTTGTTTGGCCATCAGTTTGGGGGTGGAAGGTCGTGGACTTAGTGAGCTTGGTATCTAGCATCGACCAGAGGCTTGACCAAAATGTACTCAAGAATCTTTTGTCCCAATATGAGATAATCGACTGTAATGATAAAATGTACCCACACTCGTTGAAAGAAGAGATTAGCAGTGGCTTCTGTTGTATTACTCTTCTTGCAGGTTGCCATAATGGATATCTTAGAGAATCTATCGGCGAACATGAATACACAGTTGTTTCCATGCTTATTAGAAGGAAGGCCTGATATGTGATCCATGGAGATGGATTCCCATGGCCACTTAGGAGTATTCAAAGGAGTATATAGGCCTTTCTTCTTGATTGTCAATTTTGCAATGGCACAAGAAGTGCAGGATCTGATGTGCTTCCCAACATCTCGTTGAAGGTTTTCCAATAAAAATACTTTTGTAGCATTGCCACTATTTTCTCTACTCTAAAATGTCTAGTGACCCGACTATAGTGCGCCTCCCAAATCATCTTGGCACGCTCACTTGCAGGAACACATAGGTGTCACAGGTGGCATGAAAATGCACATTGAAGGTGAAAATATGGATCTTTCTTGCCTTGAGCATCTAGTATGTGTTATCGAATTTCGAATCACTCTTGTAAAAATGTGGCCACCCCGAAGTCTAATGTCCACAAGATTCGAGCAAAATGGTCAATTCCATAACCAGTGATCGATTGAGATAGTCTGAAACATTATTAGTGCTTCACTTCTTGTACTTGATGTTCAAATGGAACTGTTGCAGATATGTGGACCATCTCTAATGGCTATCATTCTGCAACTTCCCTTGTGTTTGTATGAACTACAGGGGTCGATGGTCTGTGTGGATGACCGTTTACTTCCCCATAATGTAATGCCTCCATTGTCAACATGCTTTCACAATAGAATGCATCTCTTTGTCACAAGTGGGATACTTTCAGACTGCATCTGAAATTGTATCACTATGATATGCCACTGGATGCCCTTGTTGGGGAAGAATTTCTCCAATAGCATAGTTGAAGGTGTTTGTCTCAATTTCAAATGGCTGCCATAGGTCTAGTAATCTGAGCACTAGAGAAAATTAGAGGTGGTACTTCAACTTGAAAAATGCCCTATATTGGGATTTAAACCTAAAGAGATTTTCTTTTGCTCCACCCTTGGTGACTTGACTCAAATTCCAAGTGATATGAGAGAATCCCAACACGAACTTGTGATAGAAATTGGCAAGACCCAAAAAGATGTGGAGCTCTGTTAGAGTGGTTTGGGTTGGCTAATCCTAAATAACTTGTATCTTGGATGGGTCCACATGCACAACCTTGTCATCAATGATGTACAACATATATGAATTGGGGTAATACCAAAAGTGCAGTTATCCAAATTGGAAAAGAACTTGTGTTGTCTTAGGGTTTGGAGCACCCATCGGATATGGTGTATGTTCTCTTCCCAACTCTGGCTCAAGATCAGGATGTCATCCAGGTACACTACCACAAATGAGCTGGTCAAGGGCCACAAGATCTCGTCCATCAGTCACATGAAGGTTGTGGGGAATTCGCCAACTTGAAAGGCATGATGAACCATTCAAAAAGGCCCTCATTGGATTTGAAAGTAGTCTTCCACACATCAGAGGGTTGAATTGGTACCTAGTAATAACCGAACTTCAAGTCAGTCTTGCTGAAATATTTGCCCCCCTTGAGCTGGTCTAGAAGGTCATCAATCTATGGGATTGGATACCTATTCTAGACAATGATCTTATTCAACGCCTGATAGTCAATATAGAGTCTCTAGGTGTCATCTTTCTTCTATAATAACAAGATTAGGCTCCCACAGGGTGATGAACTTGGCTTGAAGTGCCATTTCTGTAACAAATCTTTAATCTTCCTCTTAATTTCATTTTTCTCTAGAAAAAGGCATCCGTACCTTAGCACAATAACAATGGTAAAAAGGAATGTTCGTTGTGTTTCCTCAAACATTACGCTTTCTAGGAGGTGCTACTCATTTGTCATTTCCATTTCAAATCACAATCATTACCATTATTTGAACTTCTTCCTTCATCCAAGATCACTCATTTCTTGTTTATTCACATTGGAAACCTATGGTGTGGTTGTTCTAAGGTGCTGCACAAATGAGGCAGGGGCATTGAGTTTCCACACAACGCTACTTTTCTTGTCAATCTGAAGACCAAATTCCTTTCATAGGTGAAAAATTGAACTAATATTTGTTTCTTGGTTGTGAATAAATTTTAAATTGCATGTATGAGCCAGCTAAAATTGTTCAAAACTTGCAAAATGAGAAAATTCATCTTCGTTGCATTTTTGTAATTTGTTGTGGTTTCTCAAATCACTGTGTTTTCTCCAAACTGTTGCACTACCACATAATCCTTATATTTTGCATTTATTTGTTGTCAAGACTACATTCTCCTCTGCAGGTCTTACATGTGAAAAGTGTCTTATGTGTTGAAATTGCATTGAATCCCCTCACCCTAACCTTTGTGCTTGAGAGGTGTTTGAATTCCAATTGCCTTAAGCATCACACTTCTCACAAGGCATTGCACCTATCCCTTTAAGTTCTTTGTCAATAGTTAAAAATTTGTAAGTTGTTTAGGATTTTTCTAAAGAAAGTCTGTATTGACTGGTGTCTTGTTTGGAGTTTTTTTCTTTGTAATCATCATCATAGGTTTAAATTGAAAGAATCATTCTTGTCATTATTCCTACATTTTTGCACAAAACAAGTTACTTTAAAACCTTAGACTATTCACTAATGCAAAAAAAAATCATGTCAACTCTAGAGGAAAAGAAGCACAAGGGAGGTGTGATTGTTCAGTTTGAGCCACATTCGGTTTGAGCCACAAGATATCACATTTATTAATTAAGACCCAACCATCATAATGGATTTTGAGCAGGTAGGGTGTTTGAAGTTTTGTGAAAATATTCAAGGGTACAATATACAATTGACTAAGGAGTTTCCCAAGGAATTTGGTGGATTGCAGGCTAAGGTCAGAACACTTACTTTTCTAGTCACAACACGATCAATAGTTGATGCCATTGAGATCCCTTTACATGGTGAGGAATGGTTTAAGGGTAGATTTGGATCATTTTAGATAATTTCTGAAACCACAATATCAGAAGGGGTATGGATCTCCTATTCTAAGGAGCTATCTACAAGACCACCATAGTAAATTTATGGAGGTGATTCAAAGGTATTTTACATGTGAAGGGAGGTTCAACAAAGTTTATCAATATCATATTTAGCTTTTAATGCATTTTACAAGTAGGAAATCTTTGAATCTTCCTTACTATTTATTTAGGAGTCTTAGCAAAATGGATAACATAGTCCAAGCAAAGGGGAGTCATATGTAACCTAGTTTATTTCATTTTGCATTGATTAAATTGCTGGTGATAAAGGAACTTGACAAGAGGGAGAAGTCATGGAAGGAATTTTTTTTATCTCTTCAGGGTGGATGAAGAGTCATAAGGAGGTGAAACCTAAGAGTCACTCCCTCATGTATATAACCACGAGTAATATTAATGAATAAGAACAATTGATTTGAGGAGTTACCTCCTGGCCTGACATGGTATCGAGCACATGTCCAAAATTAGTTTTCTGCTGTGTAACTCCTGTCATATTTCTCTACCATATTTTGTCCCTCTGTTGGAGGTTGTTGGAGGTTTTGTTGTGGTATTATTGTAATGCAGTCAAGTAGACACTGTAACGAATACGAAAGTTAAGAATACCATTTTGTTGGCCTTACTCTATTGCATAGTCAACCCACAGGTCCCAAGACGCACTTGGCTGAGCCCTCCGTTGCACAGTCAGCTTTGCTGACATCACTGGTATTTTTTTGTGGTCTTACTTGGTAATTTTATTGTGCTACAGTCGATATGAATTTTAATATCTCTAGTACCATACACATGCAAAATCACTCAACTAACACCTATGTTGGTTTTGAACGCTTCTCACAGTGTAACACAGAGCATATACCTCAGCCCTCCTGCTCCACACTGCGTTGCTCAATCCTTGGCCCTTGACCAGAACAAAACCCAATCTTGGTCCATACTTTGCCTTTGCCAACACTGGGTACTTCACATCTGCATAGCCCCTCTACACAACCCTCTCTCCCTCCTACACATTTGACCATCCGTCCTCCCCTCATCGTTAAACCTGCGTCTAGATCAAGGTCACTGTCGACAATGTCTCGCTCATAAACGTTACCCAATTAAGGTATTTTAAGGTCTTTGGAAGGGTGAGCTTCCCCCACAACCTATCGTAGTCAAGGGCAAGATTATTTATAAGTTGGATGAGAAAAATATCAAGGAGGATGGAAGGGTAGTCATGTTGACTGCCTGAGTGGAGTTTTACTATTTTTTGGGTTTTAGTATATTAAGGGGATTTAGGCTTTTAACCTTACCTTTCAGAATTTTTATATCTATTCATTTTTTGGGTGATAGTGGACAATGTTTTGTAAACCCTTAAAATTTGTATGGATTATGTTATTTCTATCTTGAGTTCTGTAAACCTATGCTATATAAACCTCCCTCCTTCATATACTCCCTTCCTTATATAATACCTCTGCTACATATTTATATCATAATTGTAGTATTTTTACAAAACTACCATCGGAAGTGCAATTTCTTATATCATATTGGGAGCAGAAGTACATTTTCTTTATAGTACACCATTTTAAAATGAATTCATTGATATATATTTTGGGAGTGGTTCTCACTGGGAAGGAAAACTATCTTGAGTGGTCTCAGAAGATCAAACACACTCCCATTTTCAATGAGTTGTGGAAAGGAGTTTGTGTAGGAGAAGGAGATAATGAACCGGCAAAGCCTACCTCATAAAATGGATTCACCATTTGGGAAAACAAGAACAACAAGGCCTATGTCTTGATTGCAACATCTATAAATGAAGAGGTGAGTGACCATATTTCACCATTTTCAAATTCTTTTGAAGCCTTACAAAAATTGAAGGAACTCTATGACTCACACTTCATGCTTGAGTTTGTCCAACTGATGATTAAATTGTTTAGCCTTGAATTACAAAATGATGATCCTCTTGCTCTTACATCAGAAATAAAATCTATTATGCATGATATCAAAGTCGCTAATGTTGAAATAGACATTCATCTGATATATTTTGTCAAGGAAATTTATCCCACTTATTCAAATTATCTCGAGTCATTGCAAGCAAATGGAAAACCTCAAAGAAATTACCTTTGACTCCCTTGTAAATAAATTTGCTGAGCGAGAGAAAGATTTTGGGAAGAGGAAAACTCCTCAGTCTTCTGAAGAAGTTGTGTGTCTTAAGCATAGAGAAAAGAATCATGCTCAAGATTCTTCCAGAGGAAGAGGTAGTCAAAGAGGAAGAGCAAGAAGAAATTTCAGAGGCAAGGGGGGGTAGACACTCTCAAGGAGAAAAGTTTGATCTTCATTGCATACGTTGCAATAGAGATGGATCACATGGTGCATCCACATGCAATTTTCCTTGGGGAAAAAATTGAGCAGGAAAGAATTCAATCCAAAGGTAAAAACAATGACAAAGAGAAAGGTAAAGCACCTGAATCCGCTCACTATGTTGTGGCATATTGTAATATTGGAGTAAATGAAGACTTGTTTAATGGTTCACTTGCTTCCTAGAAAAATGATTTGTTGCTTGATTCAGTTGAAACTTGCCACATGAATTTTAGAAGATATTTTTTTGAAGAATTTATTGACAATGTTGATGGAGAAGTATACTTTGCAAACAAATCAAACTTCAAGCCATTAGGGATTGGCACAATCAGGCTCAAATTGCATGGTCTTCTAATCTTTCTTTTGCATGATGTTTTATATCTCCCACAACTGAGGAGAAACTTATTTTCCTTGGTCCACATCCGCCATTAAGGGCACTCCATTCATATGTTTGATGGCAAGGTTGAGGTGAGAAAAACAATAGATCACTCACTTGTCATGACGGGGATAGAAGAAGAAAGGCTTCTCAAAATGCAAGGTACCTCTATTCGTGCAAAAAATTTCTCATACAATTCTCATTATGATGAAGGTACATTTCCATCAAGTCTTTTATGGCATGCTAGATTTGGACACTTGAACTATGACAACGTTCGCTTGTTGAAGAAAAATGGTGTTACTGGTTTGCCTACAATTCCTAGGAAACTTAAGCAATGTGATGCTTGCATTCTATGAAAGCATATCAAACAGTATTTTAATGATTCACTTTCCAAAGCACATAGAAAACTTGAACTCATTCATTCAGATTGACACAGTCCAATGCCTGTTCCTTCTGCAAATGGAAATAAATATATGATGACATTTATTGATGACTACACTAGAATGTGTTGGGTTTATTTATTGAAGAACAAATCTGATGTTTTTTGAACATTCAAAAACTTTCATACATGGATTGAAAATGATGCACAATCTCATATTAGCTCTATTCACACTGATAATGGGAAAGAATACACTTCAAATGAATTTGAAAACTATCTTCGCCAACATGGGATCAAACATTAAACAACTGTGCCTTATAATCCCCAATAGAATGAAGTAGATGAAAGAATGAATAGGACAATATTAAACATGGTATGTTCCATGATGTTTTTCAAGAATGTAAAAATGATGTTTTGGGCTATTGCAGTTCTATGTGCTGTATATGTAAAGAATATATGTCCATGTAATGCTATTAGAAACAAGACTCCTTATGAAATGTGGTGTGGCCACATTCCTTCGGTAAAGCATCTCAGGGTCTTTGGTTCTACCTATTATGCCTTGATACCAAAACTACATAGAAAAAAACTTGGTGCAAGGAGTCGTAAGTGTATCTTATTGGGGTATTCAAATACCTCCAAAGCATATCATCTCTATGATGAAGTTAATAAAAAGTTTTTTGTATCTAGAGATTTAATCTTTCTTGAATCTTCCAAATCTGACAATGTTGTTAAGCGGAAACTTGATCATTTGGATAGATTCAGAAATGAAAAATAATTTCACGAATTTGATAATTAGATTCCACATCTTGAAGGGGAGATTCCTATACTGGATCAATCTTTGGAATCTTCTTCTGAAGCACTCTCTCCCCCACATGAAACTCCAACCACTGATGATACTTTGAGTGATGTGATTGACATAATTTGGAGACTCAATCTTCATTCAGTCCCAACTCAATCAACTGAGTAGCCCGGATCATCTCAGAAAGGTCCCCCAAAGTGATTGACAAAGACACTTGAAAGTGTTCATCCTAGTGAGGTTGGAAAGCCAGGAACAAGAAATTCAACTAGGAAAAATGGAGGTGATGTAGATGATTCTAATTCACATGTTGATATGGATGTTTCTTATGATTGTGAACTGAATTTGTCTATAGATTTTGAACCAACTTCCTTCAAATAAGTCGCTTCTCATGATGAATGGAAAGAAGTGATGCAAAAGGAGTATGATGCCTTGATAAAGAATGGTACTTGGAAGCTAGTTGATATTCCATTGGGAACCAAACCAATTGGTTTCAAGTGGGTCTACAAGAACAAGTATAACACTGATGGCTGACTTGACAAGCACAAAGCAAGGCTTTTGGAAAAAGGTTTTTCACAGAAGGAAGGGGTCGATTATGAGGAAACTTTTTACCCCACAACATAATGGGCTACCATCCAGACACTCTTTTCCCTAGCAGTTCAGAACGGTTGGAAAGTCTATCAAATGGATGTAAAATGAGATTTCTTGAACAGAGATCTGAAAGAGAATGTTTTTATGTCCTAGACTGAAGGATTTTCTATTAAGTGAAATGAACATAAAGTATACAAGCTTTTGAAATCCTTTTATGGCCTCAAGTAAGCACCACGAGCTTGGTATGAAAAATTAACTAAGCATATTCTGAAACTCAACTTCAAACATTATGATGTTGATGACGCAACTTTGTTTGTCAAGAAAGTTGGACAAATAGTTGTATATATTGTGGTATATGTAGATGATATTTTGATGATAGGGAACAATGAGATCTACATTTCATCCATAAAGAAGGAATTGAGGAAAGGTTTTGAAATGATTGACTTGGGCTATGTTCACTAGTATCTTGGTATTGAAGTAACTCAACACCCGAAGTCTATATTCCTTTCTCAAAAGAAGTACATTGGAGATATGTTGAACACATTTTCCATGGCTAAGTGCAACCCTCTAACTACTCCAATTGAACAAAACTTAAAGCTCACATCCATTGAAGGAAAATAATTTGAAGATGCAACAAAGTATAGACAACTTGTAGGAAGTCTCAACTACCTAACTACTACCAGACCAAACATTTCATTTGCTATTGGAATCCTCTCCAATTTTATGCAAGCCGTGTGAGGGACATTAGTCTGTTGCAAAAAGAGTTCTAAATTACTTGTAGGGAGCTCAAGACTTTGGACTCAAGTATACACAGGTGGGCGACTTCAGCTTGATTGGATACTCTGATTTGAAATTCGATGGATAAAACGAAACAAGGGTATCTACTTCTGGTTATGCTATGAGTCTTGGATTATGAGCTATCTCCTGGATATCACGCAAACAACTAGTTCCAACAAATTCCACAATAGAGGCAGAATATGTGGTAGTAGCTGAGGCAACAAAAGAAATTGTGTGGTTGAGGAAAATTCTAGAAGATTTACAGATAAAATAAGTACATTCAACTCCACTCATGATTGACAACACCTCTGTAATAAATTTGGCCAAGAACCCAAAGTTCCATGATCAAATGAAACACATCAATACAAAATACCATCTGATTCAACATCATGTTGAGGCCAAGACAATCCATCTACGCCATTGTTCCACTAATGAGAAAATCATAGGAATCTTCACCAAAGCGCTTAGAAGAGAAAATCTTGAAAGATTCAGAACAATGCGTGGACTCATCAATGTCCCTTCAGATTAAGGGGGGATGTTGAAACCTAATCATGGGGATTGGGTGAACACTTGTAATAATGTAAATAGTAAATAATGGAAAATGAAGAGTCATCAGGAGGTGAAACCCAAGAGTCACTCCCTCGTGTATATAACCATGAGTAATCTTAATGAATAAGAACAATTGATTTGAGGAGTTACCTCTTGGCCTGACAGTTGCAATCAAAGAGGCCTCATCTACAGCCGATGGCTTGGTAAAAAAACCTTTGATTAAGAAAAAATCAGTTGACAAAATAAGTGACAAGAAATTTCACTTATCACCTGAGGTAGAACAAGTGGCTAGGATCAAGAACAAGAGCTTTAGCCAAAATATTTCTTGTAGACTCTACACTTGTTTAAATTGTTGAGATATTAGAAAGTGCACATTAAGAAGTGGAAGTTGATGAAAGGAACCAGAAAAATTAAGGGCCTGAAAGATTAGTTCGACAAGGCTCATCTAATGGTAGCATATTTCCCACAAGAAAATAGAGAACTCAGGAAGAAAGTATCACAAGAAGTTTCCCACCCCAGTGAAGGAGAACCATCAAGGAGAGAATTGGCACATGTTGTTAAAGACAAAAGAAAACAGATCATAGATGTTGAAGATGTGCAGGTGATAGTTGAGAAGTCAAGGAGACCTAGAACTAGGTCTGCTACCAAGATAGAAATGCAAATGAAGGAGACTATTCAACCATAACAGAAGGTGGCTTTTGATGAGCAGAAAGAGTTTGAAAGACTGTCAGAACAACGTGAAGGAGTTCAACAACAAGTAGATTGGCTTGTAGAAAAAGATCAATGGGATAAGATGAGTTTATTTAATTAATTACAAGTTTTTGAACTTGTCTTTGACCAAGCTAAACATAAGTTAAAGTGGACCTTACCTTTGCATAGACAAGTGATAGATTTGTATACACAGAATTTGGCCTTGAAAAGGAGACTTGGATTGATGAAACAACAACTTACTAAGGCTAAGAAATATAGAAGAAAGAGGAAGAGGGGAAAGTTGGATATGCTAGCAGAAGCCATAACAAAGGAAAATCTTCATCAGGGGGATGCCACTAAGCTTTAAATTTTTTCTTTTTTCTCAGGAAGTCGAAAATAGGTCAATTTTGGCGGAGTTTGCAAAAACAAAGCGAGGAGATGCTACACATTTTATATAGTCCTTTATGTTGATGAGATGATGCAATATTGAGGTTTTGATTATCCCGTGGAGTGTTATAAGGATGCCATAATACTTATATATTTAATGTGGCAATTTAAACCAAAAGAAGCCATCATATGCTCAAAATTTTGAAGTTGTTGCAAAAGTTGATAGTTTGTTGCAGAAGTCTACTACATTGCTAGCCAAGGGGATCAGGTGATCAAGAGGTCTGCAACCATTTCAAAGGATGTTTTAGGAGTTCATTACCATAATGGGGATATTTTGAGACTACCCAATTTCTCCTTTTTTTCAGAGGAATTCCAAAAATATACAAATATAAGTCACTTCGAAAGTTTCTGCAAAACTAGAAGTTTTGTAGTAGATGTTGCGTTTTAACACAATGTTGATTTTTCCTTGTAAATTCATTTTTTTGGGTTCCAAAGTTTGTTTAATCATATTGTTAGGTGGAATTACTCCTTAGGATGGTATTTTTATTGGTTTTTTATGAGTATTTCTAATTTTAATGACGTATTAAGCATAAAAGCACATTAGGTAATTAGTTCCTATCTTATGCAAAACATGTGAACATTTGATGTATCTAGCTGATTGACTAGTTTCCTTTTGAAAAATTTGACTTGACTAGCTATGAATGGAATAATATATAATATTATATATATATATATATATATAATATATATATATATATATATATATATATATATATATATATATATATATATATAATATATTGAAAGCTAAGAATAGAGTTATGTTTGTCAGATTGGAGAGAAAGAGACTTTGTGTGCATTGTATTTTTGAATATTTTTTCCAGTGAATGAAAGATTGAAGGTGATTTGCAAGGATTCCTGTTTCATATGTTGATGGTGTTATGCTTCTTTCATGTTGTAAGTTTGTATTATTTTTTTTACATATCTTGAATGTATGTCTTCATGCTTGGAAGAACCAGATGTTTAACTTAGAATTCATCTAAATGATGCTCTGATTTATTTTTACCAAGTGATCTATGTTTTCCTCTTAAAGCAACATTTAGAATTCATCTACAATTTTTATTATCTATGTGTTGTTTCCACCTTTATTAAACTCACTGTCCTACAATAATTTAACTTGATTTTTTCACCAAGATTGTCTACCTTTCCCCTTTCGAAAACCCTTTCTCTCTTCATCATATCACTGGACAAATAATTGATTTGACATGACTCCATGCCCAATGGATCTGTCTCCTTTCTTACCAGAAATCCTTTGAACATCGCACCTTATTCAACACTATATCTAGCCTAATATCAGAGTAGTTGAACAACCTAAGTGAGAGAGCCCTCTCCAAGGCTAGAATGGCCAATTCTAGCCTAAAAGTGGTTTGTGGTTACTTATGAATTTCTCTCCTCTGCCTAGGGAAATTATAGAGTGCTAACATGCTTAATGCTATAGGAAAGGAGGCACTATTGGTTGACACAGAGATCTCGTCCTTGGTGAAGCCACCCAATGTTGTACGAACACAGGTGTGTTGTAGTCAGTAGGCCCAAATGCTTCATGACCTCTACTAAGAATTTACGATATCTAATCAAAGAATCGAATTGGAAGGGGATTTGTTTCATTTTTAAACGAGCTTGACATAGGAAAAGAACCATGCTCATGACACCTTGTTTCATTTTTTAACGAGCTTGACACAAGTAAGGGATTATGCTCATGACACCTTGTTTCATTTTTTAATGAGCTTGACACAAGTAAAGGTACTCTTCTTCCACACTTTATTTCATTTTTTAGTGAGATTGACACAAGAAAAGAACCAAGGTATGCAACAAACAAAGCTTCCTAACTAGAATTTTCACTTTCACTATTCCAATGCACCTACTAAAAGTAAAATGATTTTTTTTTTTTACTTTTCTTCTCAATGGATGAAAATGCACTTTTCAACTTTCAACACAAAACAATGTAATTTATGCTCAATGATGATCCCAAAAATGACTTTTCAATGCGATGCATTCCAATGCAATTCAAAAAGTAAACTTTGAGATGAAGAAAGCTAAGCAAATGAAAATGCAATTTCTTTTATGACCATTATCAAAAGAACTAATAATGCTTTAATCAATAGCAAATCAATATTCCTTCCACACATACAAAGAACAAGCAATAAATTCAATTGACCCAATAACTAAACACTCAACCAAAATTCACTTTCACTACTTCAAATGATGGGATGGGATTTTGCAAACCAATAATAAATCAACAAAAATAATGGAAAATTCTATGCCCACAGAGTAGGAGAACACTTTAGAGATCAATGCACGCTAGACCTTTCTGATAAAACCCCTAAAATATCTCATTTTTTTGGATCAACACTACTTTTATGGTCAAAAGTCGTGTTGATAAGGTGGATCGGTGCTACTTTTATGGTCAAAACTCGTGCTAATAGCTGACAGGGTCTTCAACGTGACTGTAATGGGAAAAATCCGTGTTGAAAGCGTGATTGTTTATGACAAAAAGCACTCAAAGTGAGAAAGACGTAGGATAATGAGGAGAAATCCAAAGAGATATCTAGACTTGACACTCTAAAGAATGTACTACTTAGAATTCAAGCCCAAAATGACCCTAAATCACAAATCATAAGGAGGTTGGTCAAACTAATCAAAAAGACAAAAAATAAAAAGGAGGTTTGAAGGGTTATAAGCTCCCCAGTGGAGTCACCATTTTTTTTTGCAGAAAATCCTTTTTGTGGATAGAAACAATCCCTCTAGTCCTATGGGAGGATCTAGCAAGAAACTAGACAAACATGTGCAAAATTTCCTAGTTTATATCAGAAAATAAAAAGTAAGATAGATGACCTACCTCACTCTGATGCTAACACTTGTTGATATCATTCTTGATCTTCTCACTTCCAAGTTCATCCCTGTCTATGCCATTGTGGGTGAATACCCGGAAGGAAGATCAAACAAAGATGGCAAAAGCATACATAGCATAATTCATTCTAATATAAACTATGTGACAGATCAAGGAGTATCACACTAAATGATTAATGATAGACACATTTATGGAAAGTAAACACAATGTATTATTAATAGAAAATAAGGGAAACATACAACCACTTAAGCCTTAATGTTGGAAGAATACTTTGGATGAGTTTCCAAGTCCTAGCCAAGACCTTCAAACACTCCTTTCTCCTTAGCAAAATGGGAAGCATTTAGGCATACTTTCATCATAGGAAGGAAACCAAGCTATAGCCAACCAGTCATTGATAGTAGGGATCTCATTTATAGGGAGGAGAGGGAGTTAAGGATCCATAAAAGGAGGGAGAGGTTCCACAACTTAAGGGAAAGATCCATGAAAGTAGGATCAAGGACCAATAATGGGAGATCTCGCTCTAATCCTTATTCACCTGTAACTAGCTCATCGTTCTCGAGGCTTCTAGTAGGAGAAGATTCTCCTCCACTTTAAAAAAGACTGCTTGAATATTTTCAAAGTGGGTTTTCCTTGCAAAAGCCACGATTGCAATGTTATGTCAACATAGCACAACAAGTTACTGGCACGGGTCTGTAGTGATGCAAAACATTCTGATCCTGAAAATTAGGTTTTTAGGCAAGTTTCTTCAAAAATATTTCAGGGAAACTTTTCTTCTATTCTTTAGCGATGCTTTTTTATATGTTTCATGGTGAATACATGACAATTTTCATCATTTTGACGCTTTGGGATACGAGACGAGAAGTGTGACAAAATATTGTGTAACAAACTCACACCATTTCCCTGTGTCCTTCTTTGTCTTCATGGTGTTGTTATTTTTTTGGCTTTGACAGGTTGTCCTGAGTCACCCCACCTTGGCTTTATCCTTTGTTTTACGGTTTGGGGGCGCATTTCCATTACTTTGGATTTGCAGATCCAAAGTCTTGCTTCTTCTTTTTAAATATCTACTCGATCTTGACAACATATCGATAGGTGATGCCAAGCGAGGAAATGTCCAGGAACTCCATCTCGTCCTGAATGTAATTATGTAAAAAACCATGGTACTTGAGTACCAAATGCTGCTCAGAATCCTTGATACCTAACTTCATGCAAAGGGTATGAAAAATATTTGTCAGCTCTAGCATATATTTGTCCCTTCCCCACCACAACGTGGTCCACCTTATATATTTATATTCATAGCTCTTGATAGGGTAGTATTGTTCCTTTATGGTGTCTCATAAATAATTCCAAGTGGGTGTAGCTAAAAAAAAATGAGGGTTCCCTCTCATCATTTTGTTTAAAGTAGGTTTTCCACTAGTCCTTGACATGGGGGGAAACTTTGAGGAGAGAAAAAGTAATATTGTCCCTATTGGAAAAGTCATAAATTGAAAAATATCCTTCCAATAAATTTAACCATCTATCTACTGTGGTTGCATCTATCTGGCCCCTTCAAATTTGGGAATGTCAAAGTTTATTTGTACCTTAAAAGGAGTGGTGCCTCTAGAGTGGTTGCTAGATGAAGGTGCGTCATCTGTGGGTAGCCGCTGAAGGATCTAGGCAAAGTTATCCATCATTGTGTTCCTCTATCGCTTGAGGGATTCCTCAAGTAATATTTTGAAAGGATCTCCTACTACATCGTCTTTATTTTCATCTGCCATAATAGGTCGTCGGGGTTTGAGAGGTTGGTCTTGTAAAGGTTCAACCAGTTCGAGCCTTAACTCCTTATACCTTGAACTCGTTGGGGAAAAGCGACAAAAAAAAGAGAAAGAGAAGATTTCTCTCGTACCACTGATCTAGACCTATGTAGGAAGATAAAAAAATACATATATAAACATAAACGAAGATGCACAAGAAATAAATCTTCATTTCATTAATATCAAAGAATTGAAAGATGATTATAAGTAGAATGAAAATAAACTAGCACGAACAATGGTAGCTTATCTATGAGAAGAGATGTGGCAAATACATGCCTTTGAACTATGTTATAATGAGGCTCAGTGGCCTTTTTATAAATTTGAAACCCTAAACATCCAAAAACCTAACCCTAGGAGATGAAGCGCCAAAAGCTTTTGGGCATCGTTGGGGTTAGTTCGAACTCAAGTTCCCAGGGTCATAAATTTTGCATACGATATCCATTTGACTATCATAATATCTCGTTTCGAAGATCTCCAAGAGGAGGCTGAAAATAAACAATAAAATTGGCTTGATAATTGAATAGTCTCTCTGTTTTCCAAAAAAAAAAAAAAAACGTCTTTTAGGCCGTCAAAACGGCTCCAGAAATTTAGGACCCAAAAAATACTAAAAATAGTAAGTTGTACTACAATCAAAGAAACTAAAAGGAAATGGCGGGGATGCAAATGGAATATGTGGGTGGCCACCAATATCCACCTCGATAAATCCTCCCCCCTTAGGAAGCAACAATCCTCGTTGTTTTTAATGCCTCAATGAGATGGGGAAACTTCTATTGAAATTGGTCCTTGGTGAGCCGCTTTCCTTGGTGAAGGAGTTGACCTACTTTGACAACTTGATATAGTTGGATACTCCACTGGTGAGTGTTATTGATCTATTTTTCCATGATCCTGTCAGTTGTGGCCTTCTCGATTCAACTTGGGTTGAGCTTTGATGGCATCAACTGCTTAGCAACATTGGATGTGTCCAATAATGGGGGAAAATATGGTCACAGTTGGTCCACATTGAATACTAGGTGCAAGCCAAGGAACAATGGAATGTTGTGCTCAAAGGAATTTTCCCCTATAGTCTTGGTGATGGCATATGATCCATATTAGAGTAAGCGAACTTTACAGTGGGGCCCAACGAGGTGCTCTTTTTGCAATTGTAACCAAACTTTGTCACCCACCTGGAACTTGTGTGGCGCTCGATGTTGATCATTACACTGCTTGTACTTAACATTGGCTCTATCCAATATGTCATGGACCTATTGGAGGATGTGCTAAATGCGCTCAATGAAGCTATTAGCATGGTCAACTTCAGACTGGACATGAGCCGAATCAGCATGAGTAGCTGCAAATGGTATGGTCACATCAATGGGACACAATGGATGGAATCCCAAGCCCACCTAAAAGGGACTATGGCCAATTGACATATGGAGGAATTTGTTGTAGCTGTGCTTGACATAGGGGAGGCTTTCATCCCATGTGGATGGATTCTTTGAGTTTTACATGTGAAAAATGTTCATGATCATCTTGTTGACGACCTCTACTTGGCCATCACTTTGGGGGTTACAGGTCATGGAATTAGTGAGCTTGGTGTCCATCATGGACCAGAGGATTGACCAAAATGTACTCAGGAACTTGCTATTTTGAGTTGATATAATGGACCGTCAAATACCAAAATATAACCACACTCATTCAAAGAAGAGCTTAACAGTGGATTTTGTTGTGATACTCTTATTGTAGGCCACTAGAATGGCCATCTTAGAGAATATGTTGACAACCATGAATACCCATTTGTTGCCATTCTTAGTGGAAGAAAGGCCAAACATGTAATATAGGGAGATGGATTCCCAAGACTGACTAGGAGTAGGCATAGGATTACATAGGACTTGCTTCTTGGTTATCACTTTGGTAGTGGCACAAGAAATGCAATATCTGATGTACTTCCCCACATCCTATTGAAGGTTTGACCAATAAAAATACTTCTGCAACACTGCTACTATTTTCTCTACTACGAAATGTACAACGACACGAATTTAGTGTGCCTACCAAATAATCTTGTCATGCCCACTTGTAGGAACACATAGGTGTCCTAGGTGGCATAACAATGCACCCTGGAGGTGAAAATCTAGAACTTGCTTGCCTTCTAGGAGCATCTAGTATGTGTTGCCAAATTTTGGATTGCTCTTGTAAATATGTGGCCACCCCGAAGTCTCGTGTCACAAAGAGTTAAGCACAGTGATCAACACCATAATCAATGGTCAGATAAGATAGTCTACAACATTATTGTTGTTTCCCTTCTTGTACTTGATGTTCAAATGGAAATATTGTAGATATATGGACCATTCCTAGTGGTGATTGTTCTGTAATGTCCCTTGTGTCTGCAGTGTGGATGATCATTTCATTCCCCAGAATTCAATGCTTCCATTGTAGACATACATGCACAATAAACTACATCTCGTTATCACAAGTGGGATACTTTTGGACTGTATCTCAGAGTGTCTCATTGTGATATGCCACCAGATGCCCCTATTGGGTAAGAACTAAACCAATAGCATAGTCGGAGGTGTCTGTCTCAATTTCAAATGGTTGTTGTAGGTATGGTAATGTGAGCATTGGTGCAGAGCAGAGACGATGCTTCAACTCAAAAAACTCCTTCTGTTGGGGTTCAAACCAAAATAATTTTTCTTTCCCTTTTCCCCTGTGACTTGAATCAAAGGCCAAGTGATATGAGAAAATACCAACACAAGCTAGCGATAGAAATTGGAAAGAACCAGAAAGTTGCGGAGCACTGTTAGAGTGGTTGGGGATGACCAATCCTGAATAACTTGTATATTGGTTAGGTACACATACACACCCTGCTCATCAATGATGTACCCCATATATTGAACCTGGGTCATACCAAAAGTGTATTTCTCCAAATTGGCACATAACTTGTGTTGTCTTAGGGTTTGGACGACCTGTCAGATATAGTGTATGTGCTCTTCCCAACTCTGCCTAAAGATTAGGATGTCGTCCAGGTACACTACCATGAATGATTTGGTGAAGGGACACAAGATTTCATCCATCAATTGCATGAACGTTGCGAGGGAATTCGTTAACCCGAAAGGCATGACCAACCATTTGAAAAGGTCATTGGATTTGAATGTGATATTCTAAACATCAAAGGGTTCAATTGGTACCTGGTGATAACCAGACTTCAAGTCATTCTTGCTGAAATATTTGACCCCCTTGAGCTAGTCTAGAAGGTCATAAATCCGTGGGATTGGATACCTATTTCAGACAGTGATCTACTTCAACACCTAAAATTCAATACAGAGTCTCTAGGCATTGCCTATCTTCTGTACCAACAAAATTGTGATCCCATAGGGTTATGAAGTTGACCTGATGTGCCATTTATGCAACAGATCCTAACCTTCCTCTTAATTTCTTTTTTCTCCAGAACAACGCATCGATATATCGGTATGTTAGGTAGTGACGCACCAGGAGACAGATCGATGGAGTGCTTGACCTGACAGTGCAGGGGTACCCCTATGGGTGAGGTGAATATGTCCTTGTACTCTTCCACGACCTTGTTCATCTACTGCTGTTGTGTAGAGGAGCCTTGTTTAGAGGCTGTGGATGTGGCCACATTATTATTCTTTCCCTGAGGGAAAATCATAAGGAAGAAAAATGTCCTGATTTGGGAAATGAATTTACTGCATTGCTTCATAGAGATCAAAGAGATGGGAGTAGGCAATGCTACCTACGGTATCCTGCATAACTTATTTCCCAAAGAAATTGTTGAAAATAATACTGAGGGGGGGGGGGGGGGGGG
>APFE030643816.1:43278-53381 GCA_000404065.3 Pinus taeda
AGTCCATACCTCTTGTGGAGTCTTATCCTCCAACGCTGATGAAGGTGACCTATTGACTAGGTAACATGCAGTATCCACTGCCTCTGCCCAGAATTCTTGTCCTAACCCGGCACCACTGAGCATGCTTCTTTCCCTTTCCATCAACATCTTATTCATTCTTTCTGCAACTCCATTTTTCCGAGGTGTATATGGAGTCGTCTTCTGCTGTGCTATGCCACACTTCTTACAGAATTCTTAAAATTCCTTACTGCAAAACTCTCCACCGTTATCTGTCCTCAGCACCTTTATCTTCTTCTCTATTTGGTTTTCCACCAGAGCCTTAAATTATTTAAACCTATCAAAAAATTCAGATTTATTCTTAAGGAAATATATCCATGTATTCCTTGAGAAGTCATCTATAAATGATACATTGTACATAGACTTACCCAGTAATGGAACCTTCATAGGTCCAAACACATCACTGTGCACCAGTTCTAATATTTGTTTCACCCTCTTACTACCAGAGGGGAAACTCACCCGATTCTGCTTCCCATATACACAATTTTCACAGGAATCAAAATCCAGAGAGCTATTACTCATACCTTATACCATACCTTTACCATGAAGTATCCGAAGGTCCTTTTCTCCAATATGTCCAAGACTTTGATGCCACAACATGGTCTTCTCTCCAGAGACCACTAGATTTTCTACTCCACTTTCAAGAACCACAAAACTATTGCATCCATCAATAACAGTGCTACCCTGCAGATTATACAAAGTTCCAATCCGAACTCCCTGCATCAATACTAGTGCTCCCTGAACCATCTTGCAGGTATCCTTCTCAAACATTGTTTTTACACCTGCATCATCCAGCTTGCTAACAGAAATAAGATTTCTGGCTAATGCAGGAATATGTAGAACACTTGGAAGCGTTCTAACCCTTCCACCTTGCAACTTCAACTTTACTTTTCCGCGACCAATGATTCTAGCCTTCCTATCATCTCCTAAGAAGACATCACCACCATCATATTTCTCATACTCGCCGAACCACTCTCTATGGGGAGTGAAGTGAAAGGATGCACCTGAGTCAATCAACCATGCCTCATGATCTACATGTGTACTTGAAGAAGCCAAGTACACATCCACACCTTCATCTGAGGTGGTTTTCGCCTCTACCGAAGGAGCCTCATCAGATCCCTTTCCTTTGTCAAGAGCTTTAGATTTACAGTCTCTTTTGTAGTGCCCTTCCTTTCCACATTTCTAGCACACCACCTTTACAGGTTTTCCTAGAGATTTAGATCTCTCACTCGATGACTTATTTTTGTTTCTGTTCTGGGTCGGCCCTTGCACAGACAAGGCATCACCATTTTGGCTCTCCATATTTTTCCATCTCATCTCCTCTGTTAGAAAGGATGAGACTATTTCATCAAAATGCAAGGTAGTTACATTGCTACCTATTTCAATAACTATACTATCCCACGAATTTGGTAGAGAACACAACAAACTAATTCACTTATCTTCATCTGCAATTTTAATATCAATAGATGCTAATTGGCTTACCACAGTATTAAATGCATTCACATGCTTTGTCACCGTGTTTCCATCTTTCATCTTTAGGTTATACAACTTTTTCCACAGGAACAGTTTATTCACCAAAGACTTAGATTGGTACAAAGTCCCTAACTTGTCCCACAAAGCCTTCGCTATAGCTTCCCCTGATACATTCAACAATACTGAATCTGAGACACACAATCGTATTGTGCTCTTTGCCTTCCAATCCAACTTCTTCCATTCTTCATTCGACACTCCCGTTGGTTTAGTACCCGGATCTACTGCAATCCATTAGTCTTTATCCACCAACAGATCCTCCATCTTTAGTTTCCACAACTAAAAAATCTGACCATTAAATTTCTCGATCTCTATCTTTCCACTGCTCGCCATCTTCTTTCACCACTAGAATCGATCTCGCGGATCTCCCATGAATAGGGTCTACCACAGGCCCGAGCAAAACCCCTCAACAACAAAGGTGTCCCCTTGAAGCCAAAACAACTTTGATACCAAATGTAGGTTTTAACCCCATACAGAAATTACCTGCATACGAATTCTAAAACACAGAAAAATAAACAATGCGAAAGCATAACACATAAAACACATATACACAGAGATTTTCCCACTGGATCCCAAACCGGGACTACCAGCTTGATTTTTCATTATGTTCCTTTCAATGTTACAATACATATTTATACATGCTGAAGCATCCAATACCATGGATGAAAAAACCATCACATCCAATACCATGGACCAAAAACCATCGCGTTCAAAAAAACATGTGTGAAAATCATGCACAAAACCATAGGTGGGTCCGCCCAACCTAACATAGGGTCCAAAACCAAAATTTTCTGGGGCGCTGCTTCGGACCCCATAAAGTGGGGTTATGGGAGCCCTTCAAACTCCTTGTTAACTACATGGAAAGAATATAATACAACCCAATGCATTCGTCTTATGAAACTATGTTTAGATGTAGGGATAAGTCAAAGAAATATTACAATTGACAGTGATAGTAAAAGTTCTATTTGTTTGGATAAGAAATTGACCTTTCAAATAATGACAAAGCTTAGTGATAGTTGGTTCCATTTAATTTGGGAAATGGTAGGGAATTAAACAGTGATATTGGAAAAATTTGACACTTTGTAGAATTTTGCAAATGCATTGAAAAACTAGTAAGCATGGGTAAATTCAAGTGTTAATATGAGTCTATGGGCCTTATGACCCTTAGTAGTTAGCCCACAATTTGATGATTTCTCCCTTAGAATCTTGCAAGGTATATGAAAAATGGGAGAATCACACACCTTGCAATTCTATAGTAGAGAAATTATCTCAATGAATATTGAGTAGTCGTAGGAAATAAACTCTCAGAAATAGTAAGAAATGAATGTTGCTCAATAGTTCATATTAATTCAAAGAAATAATAAGGACTTAATGATAAATAGAAACAATTGGCCAATTATTTAATAGTGCTTTCTAGCTTGTAGAATTAGAAAACCATAAATGGTTTATGGTTTTGTTGTTCCTATATACTGAGTGCTTAGCTTAGAGGTAAAGTGATATTTGTTTTACTTACTATTATGATGTTGAAATTTCACTAGAATCTTTACACTAATAAATACAACTAATAATAGCACACATAATTTGTAACGTATTATAACCATTTGTTGGTTGTTGAATGATACAACCAACATACTTTAGAGTGTGGGATTTTAAAATATTAGAATGGTTTTCCCTAGGATATCATTGTTTAATGATTTTATGTTCTTTTGTTGTTTAGTACAAAACTATGTTTATTTAGTTTTATGCACATTCATATCTTATTGATTAGTATTGGAAGTGTATTTTACACCTCTACTTCCTTCCATAGTCTATATTAATGGTTTTATGAGGGATTCCATTCACAAATGCGGGAAAACATTCCTTTGGTTTCCTCATGAGGTATTTATTGACCAAAAAAAAGATATAATAAACTCTTGTAATATCATCACTTAGGTGGGTCCATTGACCACTTTTAAAGTAGGTATTTAATTTTGTTACAACTTACAAGATAAGAATAAGTTCTTACCTAAGGGAATATTATAATTTGACACTTTTATGATACTATCCCTTATATTTACTATGGTATATGGTGTACAAAATAGAGGAGGCATCATCACACCAATCCCTTATTGATTATCACAAAGTCATTCTAAAGAGTTGCTGGAACTTTACAAACTTTTATTTGGATAAGATTATCTAGAATATCTAATGTACACTAATCAATGGGACACCATATGTAATGTACCTGGGGAGGATAATATGGGGTACCTAGAGAGGAACCAAAGGGAATAATGAATGTAGTGTGGCCATAGTAATGGAATATAGACCCACTTTGTAATTAAAAGGAAATAATATAATAATAAGAAATATTTGGCATAATTCCCTTATGAATACTCATGAAAAAGTTTAAATAAACATGAGTATGATTGTATTAGAGGTGTGCTGAGTTGTTGCCTTGTAGTAAGCATGGTTTGTGGAGTGAATCATTTCATAAGGAGTGTTTGATGATGTTAACATACCTTAAGGGTTATTCTCTTTCTAATGTATTTCATGGTGAATTTCTTTGGTATCTTTGGTTTTTTGTATTAGATTGGAAAATTTCATGGTGGATTATCTCTTATATATTTGAAGTTTTATTACACTATACCAACTCGAGAATGTCGTTATTGAGAAAATGTTAAATGTAATATAAGTAGGAGTCAAACTACTACTATAATTAAGTGATAAATGAAATGGATGGAAAATGATAAATAATTTTGATTATCAACATACATCTTAATAAAGTTCTTCATGAGAAGACTAGTCTCCTCAAAGAACGATTAATCCACATGCCTCTTTACCTTCTTCAAACAATGGTCTACCTTATAGATCAACACTAGAAAGTGAAAGGGATTACATGATTTTGTCAAACCATGTAGTACGACCTAAATTAAAGGTAAATACATCAAACTAAATACTACCATACACATTTTACACATCAATCTCCCAATCTAGATTTATATAACCCCCGAACTTAAGCTTAGGTTTGCAACCACTATGAATTTTCCATGACCAAATGACATATCCATGTACCAATGGCATGCTAAGGTAGATGGAAACCAAGGAGGCCAATATAAATTTCCCACAAACAAACAACATATCCACATTTCAAGGACATTTTAAGGGAAAGGCAAAAGAAAGGCTATCCCTTTTTCATTAGTTTAGAAAGGGTGGTCCTTTTGTCTTTTTAAGTATAACACATAAACCATAAGATATTCTAGTATTCACATGAAATGTGAAATTGATAAAATGATGCACATATTTTCAAGAATGATACTCATTATATCTATTGGAAATTTTGAGGGATGATTATATATAACTACACATGAATTGATAAATTGTATAAAAGTAAAAAAACTAGAAAATCTCTCTAAAAAATTGTTTCCAAACCATTGTCATGACCATAAAAGTCATGGAATTCCAATTAAATTGAGTTAATGAAAATAATGTATAAGTGGAGAGATGCTTCAAAATTATATAACCAAGGAAGCATGGTTATCAAGGAAAAGAATGGATGTATTCAAATTTAAAACAACATGATCATTAAAATTTGCCTCATCATTTTAAACAAATCAGATACATAAATGAATTCGCCCCAAATTTGAGGGCCTCAACATGATCAAATCTCTTTATTAGAAGAAAATAGTGTTCTAAAATTGAAAATAAGAAGAAAGTAATTTTAAAAATGAGAAGACATGAGAAGGTGATTAAAAACAAATATTTCTCAATATCACAACTCCATAAAGTTCCATGTTGTTTTAATATATGCTAGGGATGAAGGGCATGGGATCAACCATAACTATTGACAATTCCAAAGAAAGGCAATAAGCTGAGAGAAATAAAGAGGACAATAGAGAAGTGAGAGTAGGAAAGTAATGAAGGAGGTTGAAACTCACATTGCATGGTAGATTAAAATCATTGGAACCCTTTTTCATTTTCATTTCATTTATATTATGTAACATTGGAATTCTCTTATCTTGACATAATTTTAAATTATATTAGCACATGCAAAATGTAGGGGAATCCTTAACCACTTGTATTGGGATAAGTGTTTCATACACCTTGTAATCGCATAGAGAAGTATGGAATAATATGAATTTATAGTAGGGAATAACTGTTGAGTAATTGTAGATAAAAAAATGTAGAGCTATATTAAGGAATAAATGTAGAGTAGTAACATGGAATCACAACTGAGTAGTGGTAGGGAGTAAATGCTAATTACTAAGAGACAATGAACGCTGACAATTGGCCAATTAATTGCTAGTGGTTTCCAACATGTAGAATTTGAAAATCATTAATGGTTTATGATTTTCTTATGGCTATTTATTGAGTGCTATGTTGGAGAAATATATACAATGAGTTTTAACTTACTCTTATGTTATCGAATTTCTTCGAAATCCTTACACTATTGTTGAGAACATGAAGACTTTGAAGTATATTATAATAATTTAGTTGTTGAATAATACATGGTGTGTGCTTTAGAGTGTGGGGGGTTTTCTCCCAAAAGAATGTTCCCTACGAAATTCATTGTCTAATGATTGTACGTTTTCGTGTTGTTTATTACTGCAACTATGCTTGCTTATTTTTTTTGCACATTTTCTCACATTGATTAGCGTAGGAAGTGTATTCCATTATTTTTCTTACTTCCATTTCATATAAGGATGATCCAGGTGGATATTAGTGGCCATCTGCCTATTCAACTTGGACCCCCAACACTATTTCCTTTCAGTTTCCTAATTTCCAACACAATTTCCTATTTCAACAGTTTTCCATTTTTGGTAGTTTTTTGGGTCTTGAGATTCCAACACTGTTTTGAAGCCCTAAATGATGTTTTCGGGGAATCAAGAAAACATGATCCAATCAATATGTTTTTAGTTGAAATTTTTTGTCCTTCGTTATAAATTTGTAATGGGTTATCATGTATGCCAAAGTTACGACCCTGGGAACTTGATGTTCCAACTAACCCCAACAGGACCCACAAGCTTTTGGCACTTCATCTGTTAGTGTTAGGTTTTGGAATGTTTAGGGTTTCCAATTGTTTCTTCATGATAAAAAGTCCTGAGAGCCTCATTTTAACTCAATTCATAAGGAAATTAGTCATCACATATCTTCTCAAAGATAAACTACCATCTCCTTAGCTAGTTTGTTTCCTTTCTGCATGTAAATAATTTCACCAATTGCTATTTATTAACTGAAGTTCTATTTTGTTGTATCTTTGTGTTTTTGTTTAAATTTTTATTTCATTTCATTCCTTCAAAAATATGGATTAGTGGTATCAGAGCATTGTGCTATTTCTCTGTTTTTCTATGCATGTCCCCAATAAGGTCAGGGTATAAGGAGTTGGTACTTGAAATAGTTGAACCCTTGCAAGACCAAACTAACTGGATCTGACATCCTCCCATGGCAGAAGAAAATAAAGACAAGGGAATAGGATATCCTTTCATATTATTTCTCAAAGAGGCCCTCAAGTGAAAAAGGAATGAGATGATGGACAATTTTTCCTAAATCCTTCTGTGGGTATCAACGGGAAAAGAATCTTCATCCAACAGTCACTTTCAAGGTGCTACCCCCTTTAAGGTACATGTTAAATTTTCCATTCCTATATTTCAAGGCCATATAGATGCAAATGCTCTAGATAGATGGTTAAATTTTTTGAAGGGATATTTTTCGGTCCATAATTTTTCCAATAGGGAAAATATTACTTTTTCACTCCTCAGAGCCACCCCCCATTTCAAGGACTCATGGGAAACTTACAGTGGGCACAGGGATGAGGAGGAAGCCTTACCAGTTTCAGCCACACCGTCATGGAATTCTTTCTGAGATGTTGCCAAGGAACAATATTACCATGTTGGGAGTTATGAATAGAAGTACATAAAATGGACCACACTACAACAAGAAAGGGACCAAGACATGCCAAATTTCATAAATATTTTTGATACCTTATGCACAAAGTTGGGTATCAAATATTCTGAGCAATATATGGTACTCAAGTACCATGGATATCGACACAAATGCATCCACGAAAAAATGGATTTCCTGGACATCTCCTTGCTTCGCGCATCGTAATGATATGATGTCAAGATCGAGTAGAAATTTAAATAGAAGATGTGAGACTTTGTATATGTGCATCCACAAAAAAAGGACAAATCCAAGGTGAAATGACCTAGGACAACCCATCAAATACACAAGAAAATAATAGCACCACAAATATGAAGAAGGACACAAGAAAGTGGTGTGAGTTCCACAAGTGCCCCCCCAAAACACCAATGAGTGTCATGCCAAGCAGTCACTGGTGGTTAAGCTAAAAGCTTCAAAGTAAGATGCATTTTCTTACTCTGAGTGTTATGAAACTACCTCACAAAAAGATAGAAAAGATAGTTGAACGCCTTAGAATTCAGCCTCTTTGAGGGCGAAACCTCCTTCACATTACAAAAATGAACAATTCTTGGATGATACAAATGACAAAACCTCCTTTCTATGTATAGGATTCTAAGAGGTCACAATATAACCAAGCCAACGTAACAGTAATAATATAAAGGCACAAAAATAACAATAGAGGGATTCTATGGGGCACAATAATAACAATATGGGGACAATAGGGGCTCAACAATATTAATAAGGGATACAACTATAATAGTAATGGGGCATCACTAGTATTATAGGGACCTAACATGCCCCTATCCTAAAAAAAATGTTGCCCTCAACGCTTGAGTAGTTTTGGGTGCTTCTGTATAAAATTCTCATCCTCCCATGTGGAATCTTCAGCTGATAAGTTCTTCCACTTGATGAGATACTTTTAAATGGATCGATTTCATAGCTATTGAGTTCTTATTTCTATGACCGATTCCAGTTCCAATATAATTTTTCCTTCCTCGTCAAGTTCTGGCAATATTGTTTGAACTGGGAGCTTGTCACCTATAACCTTCTTTAAACATGAAACATGGAAAACTGGGTGCACTCAAGAAGCTGTAGGAAGCTCCAATTTGTATGCCATAGTACCAATCTTTTACAACACCTTGTACGAACCATAATACTTTGGGGAAAATTTATTATCCTTCTTAGCTTGCTTGAGGGACATTTGTTTATATGGTTGTATCTGTAGGAATACCCAGTCACCTACATCAAAACTTCTTTCGCTGCGATGTTGATCTACCTGTTGTTCCATTATATTTTGTGCGAACACAAGGTTATGCTTTAAGAGTAGGAGAACTTGTTGTTGATGCTCGATTTGATGTTCCACTACTTGAACCTTAGACTTTTTCTTAAATATGATGTGATGGATGGTGGCTGGTATCCATAAAGTTCCATAAATGGGGTCATTTTTGCTGCAGTATGGAAGGAAGTGTTATACCACCATCCAGCCAGAGGAAACCATTTGACCCATTGTGTTTGTTTATTAGATACAAAGCAACAAAGATATCCTACCAAACATTTGTTTACTATCTCAGTTTGCACATCAGATTGAGGATGATAAGATGAACTATGAGCTAACTGAGTACCAAGCCAATAAAATAATTCAGTCCAAAAATTTCCAGTAAAAATAGGATCTCTGTCACTTACAATAATCTTTGGGTTTCCATATAGCTTTTGAATTATTTCCATAAATGCCGTAGAAACTGCACTGGCTTTAAATGGATGTGATAATGCACAAAAGTGTGCATACTTGGTAAGTCTATCAACTACCACCATGATGACACTCTTTCCCTCAGACTTGGGTAAACCTATGATAAAATCCATTGAAACCTCCTCCCAAAGTTGGCTTGGAATGGATAAAGGTTGTAATAGACCTGGTGTCTTAATTGTTTCAGCTTTATTTTGTTGGAAAACCAAACATTCCACCACAAAATTTTGAATATCCGATTTAAGGCCATCCCAAAAAAATTCCTTCTTAACCCTATGGTAAGTTTTTGAAAATCCTAGGTGCCCTCCTAAGGGAGAAGCGTGCAATTCCAGAACAATCTTTTGTTTGAGTTGGGAATTCTTATAGAGGTATAAGCGATCTTTGTACCATAACGAATCATTTTTCCAGCTAAATGTATTAGATGTATTGGAATCTTGTTGTAACTTTCAAATAAGTTCCCACACTTCTTTGTCATTCTTCTATTCCTCCCTTGCTTTGTTTATCCAATCTGGTTGGATAATAGAAATGGCGCACAACAATGCTTCCACATCCTCATCCTTTCTTGAGAGTGCATCTGCCACACATTTTGCTTCCCTTTTTTGTAGATGATTTCAAAGTCATAACCCAACATCTTTGTGACCCACTTTTGTTGCTCTTCAGAGGATAATATTTGTTCTAAAAGTATTTAAGGCTATCATGATCCGTTTTTACCTTGAAGTGTCTTCCCATTAGGTAGGGTCGCCATTTCTTAAGTGCATGGAGTATTGCCAACATTTCCTTCTCATAAATAGCTTTGTGGAAAAACTTTCCCTTGATTGGACGACTTTCAAAAGCAATGGGTGTTTCATCTTGCATTAAAATAGCACCAATTCCATTT
>APFE030643816.1:55328-85265 GCA_000404065.3 Pinus taeda
ACTTATGACCTTTAGTGTATTTGTTATCACAACTGTAACAAAGCCCTTTTGCTCTTTTTTCTTCCAATTGTTGTGGTGTCAACCTTATAGGTTGTGGAAGGCTAGGGGAAAAAACACTCCCATCTTTATAGTTGTGAGTGGTAGGCTTCCTGGTTGCCATAATTTTTCTTTCCATTTTTCTTGCTAACCTGAATGCCTTCTCTAATGAATTGGGTTCCCAAAGGTGAACATCAAGTTGGATATTATCCTTTAAAGTCCCTATGAACACATCAATCCTATGCTCCTATAGAATATTTTTTACCCTTATGTTCAATTTTTGGAACTTCTCAATGTGCTCCATCATTGAACCCTTTTGTTTGAGACTTATCAATTGGCTAAAAAAGGTGTTGCTTTTTGTATCCTCATAGTGTGTTGTCATTTCTTCTGTAAAAATTTCCCAAGTGACAATTTGTTTACGAGAGGAAAGCCATTGATACCATACAAACTAATTTGGTTCCAAATATAAAGTTGCAATACATACCTTTTGTGTGTTTTGCACATTATTGAGATTGAAAAATTGCTCCATCTATAGTATCCATGTTGTTGGATCCTTGCCATCAAATTTCCTCATATCGATTTTTGGAATATGGTGGGTCTTCAATCCAACATTAGAGTCTATGAAATCATGAGTAACATTTCTTTTGTTCTCATCATGAGTTTCCTTTACTACCCTTTCACCATTAGTGACCCTTTCTTGTAGCAGCATATTCAAATTCATCTTCAATTCTTCCATCTTATCATCCATGCCATCCATCTTAGCATCCATGCCATTCATCTTAGCTTCCATGCCATCCATCTTAGCTTCTACGTATTTCTTTAAACCATCCATCTTGTTCCACGCCATACATCTTAGCTTCTACATCTTTCTTTAAACCATCCATATTAGATTCTATTACTTTTTTTGTGAGTGACATTTGTTGCACTTGGTCTCATAGTTTTGATATATCATGTTGCATTTCTTCCTCTTCTTCATGAGTCATGCTAGAGATTTTAGGTTGCTTACTAGGTGTTTGCATTTTCTTTCCTCGGGGCATCAATTACTGATAATAATGCTTTACTATGCCCTTTGAATTCCTTCAAACTATTTTTTCAAACCAAGCTTATGCAAAATTTAAAAAAAAACTACACACCTTTTCTCACTTTGTAGGAGCTCGATATTGAATCTGATGTATCTCTGTAATTTTGGATCATCGAGTTATAAAATTGTGATTTGCAGTAGCCCTCTATGTCCTCTTTCCAATGCTACTAGTCTGATCGAATTTAGATTGTCCAAGGCAGAGTTATGCACAATCTCCCAAGATGACCTAATTATAGACCTTTCTAGAAGAGCGAACTTGTATGAAGTGCCATGTGTCACTATTTTGACCTTAGCATCTGAAAAATAGATACAGGAAACTACTGTCTGTCCTCTTTTTGTAACTTCTTACGAAATTTCAATCTGATACTCTAAACAAAAGATATGACGATTTTCCCTAGATCACTTGTTTGGAATGAAATTCAGGAGTTTGCAAAAAGGAAAACTTCCTCAGATCATATCTCCACAAATATAGCACGAAAAGCTCTGAAATTCGAACCTGAGGTTCATAATGATTTCAACCCAAACGGGTTTTTTTCTAGCATCTGAAACATTGTAGAAAAAAATCTAACGCAAATTCCACAATGACCTAATTGGAGCAGCAAAACCTTAGAATTCAAGGCTCTGATACCAAATGTTATGAAACCAGCTCACAAAAAGATAGAAAAGATAGTTGAAGGCCTTAGAATTCAGCCTCTTTGAGGGGGAAACGTCCTTTACATTACACAAATGAATAATTCTTGGATGATACAAATGACAAAACCTCCTTTCTATATATAGGAGTCTAAGGGGTCACAATATAACCAAGCTGACCTAACAATAATAATATAAAGGCACAAAAATAAAAATAGAGGGATTCTATGGGGCACAATAATAACAATATGGGGACAATAGGGGCACAACAATATTAATAAGGGATACAACTATAATAGTAATGGGGCATCACTAGTATTATAGGGACCTAACACTGAGCCAGAACTCGACAAGGGGAAATAGATTATTAATGTTGAACCTAGTTCCACCATTACCACCACCAAGGTCTAGAAGATTGAGCCCGAAGATCCAGAGGAGGGGGAGCACTTATTTCACTCATAGATGTGGGTGGAGAGTTCTCCAATGCAATTCATATTTGATAGTGGGAGCCCAAAGAACCTCATATCCAAAAGTTTGTTAAGATGTTGGGCCTATCGACCTGTTTTAGCAACTACAACCACCCTCCAAAATTTTGGCCTACACCCACTTTCGAAGCCTCCCTTGATAGTTTCACTTGATAACTTCACACACTTGGGTTCACTCCATGAGCTCGTGTGAGTCTTCACATCCGCCTTACTTGTTCATTTCACTCAAGTTTTTGCATGTTGATGTCAAATTCATTCTTGCAACCATGTTCTGGTCATGCTCAAGTTCTTCGCTTTATGTGTACATCATGTTGTGTTTGCTATGAAAACATCTATCACACTCACACACGAAGTCGCATTCACTATCACGCAAGCATCATCATGGTCGATCAAAGATCAATCACAAGTACACGCTTACCGCTTGCACCATCGGTCAGTCATGTTGAACATGTGTGTCTCGATGGTTTGAGTCGTCTCGTCATCGAGCACTGTAAGTGTGTGTTTGTAGGATCACATATGCATCTTTCACTCGTTCACACACTTAGACATTTTGTTGAAGTTTCGACAACTGAACTCCCTTCCGACAGTCGGATCATTACCCCACTATCGCCTTGATCGATTGTCACCCATAACAGCGTAGAAGCACCAAGCAAGTCATTTCAAGCTGCGCTGCCCGCAAGCTAATCAATCAACCTTCATGCTGGTCAACCAGAGAGTTTGACCCGGAAGCCACCTCAGGACTTAATCCCCTCAAAAATTGCGTAGAGGTTGCATACCTTGTCCACTGTACTGACTGGGAAAATTGCATAGACAGGGTGGATAAACACCTAGTGCCCGTTCTTGTCTCCCTCAGAAAATTGTGCAATTTTTCTAGCCAAGTGATTTGGATTTAAACAGGAATGCAAAAAATTACAGAGATAACCATAAACACATAGATGCAGAGGAAATAATACTGCATTTCATTAATGTAAAATACTGAAATATTCTTACAAGCAGAATCGGAAATAAACCAGCCAGGGCGATGATAACTTATCTCTGAGAAGAGATGTGGTGGCTACATGCCTGTCAACTATGTTACAATGAGGCTCGAAGGCCTATTTATTGTTGAGAAACAATGGAAAACTCTAAACATCCAAAAACATAACCCTAGAAGGTGAAACGCCAAACTGTGGGTCTCGTTTGGGTAAATTGGTACATCAACTTCCCAGGGTCATAACTTTGGCATACGATCTCCATTTGATGCGCACAATATCTCGTTAGAAAAATCTATCCAAGAAATTCAACTTTGGAAAGAGAAAAAATGGTCCATGGACCCATGTTACTCCCATTTTTCCCAAAAAACGTCGTTTAAGGCCTACAAAAGGCTTCGGAAGTTTAGGACCCGAAAAACTGCTAAAAAATAGTAAACGGTGCTACAATTAAGGAAACTGAAAAGCTGAAAGAAACAATGTTCGAGGTCCAAGTGGACTTGGTGGGTGGCCACCAATATTCACCTGGACCATTCCTCCCCCCTTAGGAAGTAATGGTCCCCATTACGTTGAGTTCCTCCATGAGATGAGGAAACTTCTGCTGAACTTGGTCCCTGGTGAAGAAGTTGGCCTACTTTGACAACTCGATACAGTTGGATATTCTGCTGGCGAGTGTGCTTGATCTATGTGTCCATGATCTGATCAGTTGAAACTTGTTCCATGCAATCTGGATTTAACTCTGTGGGTGTGAGCTATTTTGAAATGTCAGATGTGTCTAGTAATGGTCGAAAGTATGGTCGAAGGTGGTCCACCACAACCTTGGTAATGGTGTAAGGACCATATCAGAGTGGTCTGAGTTTCCGATAGGCTCTGGTAAGGCGTTCCTCTTGCAAATGAAACCAGAATTTATTTCCCACCTGAAACTTGTGTGGCACTCGATGTTGATCATGTCGCTGCTTGTACTTAGCATTTGATTTCTCTAGAATGTCATGGACCTACTGGAAAATATGTTGGATGTGCTCAATGAAGCTGTTTTCCTTATTTGTTTCAGACTGGACATGAGCCAAGTCTGTGTGAGTAGCTGCGAAGGGCATGGCCACATCAATGGGACATAGTGGTAGGAATCCCAAGCCCACCTAAAAGCGTTGTGGCTAGTTGAGTTGTGGAGAGCCCAGTTATAACTGTGCTAAACATAGGGGAGGCTCTTGTCCCATGTGCGTGGATGCTTTGAGTTGTACATGCACAGAATGTGTATGATTGTCCTCTTGAAAACCTCTATTTGGCCATTAGTTTGAGGATGAAAGGCTGTGGAATTGGTGAGTTTGGTGTCTAGCATCGACCAGAGACTAGACCAAAATGTACTGAGGAACCTACTGTCTGGATCTGAGATGACAGACTATGGGATCCCAAAGTGTACCCACACTCATTCAAAGAAGAGTTTAGCAATGGCTTCTATTGTGATATTCTTCTTGCAGGCCGCCATAATGGCTATCTTCGAGAACTTGTCGATGACCACAAAAACATAGTCGTTTCCTTGCTTAGTGGAAGGAAGGCCTGATATGTAATCCATGGATATGGATTCCCAAGGTCGAATAGGGGTAGGCAGTGGGGCCTTGCTTCTTGATGGTCGGTTTGGCAATGGCATAGGAAGTGCATGATATGATGTACTTCTTGACATCTTGTCGAAGATTCGGCTAATAGAAATACTTCTACAGTACTGCCACCATTTTCTCAACCCTGAAATGCCCAGTAACCCGACTGTAGTGTGATTCCCAAATCATCTTGGCACGCTCGCTTGAAGGAACACAAAGGTGACCTAGTTGGCATAATAGGGCATCATGGAGGTGAAAGTTTGGAACATGTTGACCCTCCAAGAGTGGCTGGTATGTGTGGCCAAATTCTGGGTTGCTTTTGTAGAGAAGTGTCCAATCAAAAGTCTCGTGCCCACAAGAGTTAAGCACAGTGGTTAACACCATGATTGGTGGTCGACTAAGGCAATCTGCAACATTATTGGTGCTGCCCTTCTTATACTTGATATTCAAATGGAACTGTTGCAAGTATGTGGACCATTTCTGATGGCGATCATTTTGCAATTTCCCTTGGGTTTGTATGAATTACAGGGGTTGATGGTCTATGTGGATGACCATTTCCTTCCCCAAAATGTAATGCTTCCATTGTTGGTAGGCTTGCACAATGGAATACATCTCTTTTTCATAAGTGGGATACTTTTGGATTGTGTCTGAAAGTGTCTCACTGTGATATGCCACTGGATGCCTGTGTTGAGTAAGGACTGCCCCAATAGCATAGTCAAGGGCATCTGTCTCGACCTCAAATAGTTGTTGCAAGTTTGGTAATGCGAGCACTAGTGCCAAGCAGAGGCGATCTTTCAACTTTATGAATGCATTTTGTTGAGATTCAAACCAACATAATTTTGCTTTCGCTCCTCCCTTGGTGACTTGAATCAAGGGCCAAGTGATATGAGAAAATCCCAACATGAACCAACAGTAGAAGTTGGCAAGACGTAGAAAGCTGTGGAGCTCTGTCAGAGTGGTTGGAGATGGCCAATCCCGAATGACTTGGATCTTGGTTGGATCCACATGCACCCCTTGTTCATCAATAATGTGTTGAAAATAGCAATAAAAAATGCAAAATATAGAAGTGCTAAAAATAACACTGCCATAAATAGCATTTCGGGATACCTTCCTATTTTAGTTAGTCCCTGAACTAAAATAGAGAAGTAAAATTCAAATATGATCTTAGCAGCTATTTGTAAAATAATAAATTAATTCATCTTGAGTTAATTAGTTGTAGAAATCCAACATGAAGTCTATGTGAAGACATGTAACAATTTCTCCATTGATTGAGGAATTTATCCCTCAGTTAAAGAGATAAGAGTGAGTTGTAATTTGAGTTGTAATTAGTTAGTTCAGTTAATTGAGTTAAGTCCAGTTAGATTAGTTCAAATAGTTTGTTGAACTAATTCTGAGTTCAGTTAGTTAATGCATGCATGCATGTAACTGCTGCACTTCAGATAACTGAATATTCACTCATATATAACTCATGCATGTCAGTTCAGTTAGAGACCTAGTTGAGATCAGAGGAAGGGACAATGTACTATCAGTTGGATGAATTTTCCTATATAGGAAACTCATCCATGTAGAAGGAATTATATGCTTCAAGATTGCGTAGTTACTTCTGAGTTTAGTGAGCAGTGTGAGAGGTGAATTCACACAAGTGGCAGCATTGGACACCAGGAGAAACTGCACAAGGAAATAGGAGGCTTGGAGGGCAGAGGAGAAGGTTTGTGAGAAGCCTTTGACTGTTTATGAGCAGCAGAGGGATTGTATTAAGAGCTGGATAGCTTGTGAGCTAAAGCTTTGTGTAATCTTGACATATTTCCACTTGTATGATAATACATAGATTGGGGTTTTAGGCTGAGTCTTTCCCCGAAGTATTCTTCTGTGTTCATGTGTGATTGATTTCTAATTCTCAGTTATATGTGTTCTATTTGATCTTGCTCATATTTGATTAAGCTTCTGCAAGTTTGTTGTAGAAGTAGATTTTGTATTTTGCTTTAGTATATTGCATAATCTGTTGATCTACTGTGGGAATTTCTACATGGTATCAGAGCAAAGGTGATCAAAGTGAAGAACAATATACAAAGAAGGGAGAAAGTCGAAGTTTGAAGTTCCTGATTATAGAAATCAAGTTCTTATCACATCTCAATTTCACCATTGGCGTTCAGCGGTTTAAGACTCGAGTATGCCCTTGATGGCAGCTTTCATTATATAGCCTGGAAGGATCGCATGGAAGCAGTATTAGAGGACAATGGTCTAAAGGACTTAATTGATCAAGAAGTCCGCAAGCCCGAAATGACTAATTCTACAGAATTGGTGGAATGGAAGAAATGTGTGGCTAGAGCGAGGAGAATCCTCCTGGAGGGAGTTCGAGACCACATTGTCTCAAGCCTCCATGGGAAGGAGACACCATTTTCGATGTGGAAAACATTGAAAGATCTATATCAGAACAACAACGATTAGAGGAACCTGGCGCTGAAAGACAAGCTTTGGAAAATCAAGTGTGAAAAGGGCGACACAATCTATACATATCTGAACAAGCTCACCACCTGCAAGGATGAGCTTGGAAGTGTAGGGATCACGACAGCCGATGATGACATGGTGAGTCTTTCTCTCCTCAGTCTTCCTAAGAGTTGGCATAGCTACCAAGACTTGGTAATTGGAAGAGAGAAACTGCCAGATTGGGAATTACTTTGGTCGGATTTGATGCAGGAGGAGATAAGGAGAAGCACTAGAGATGGTTCTTCATCCAAGGAGGATGAATAAAATTGCGCCTTAGTGAGTAAGGCAAAGAAAGGGAAGGAGAAGGTTTCTCATCCCAAATCGAGTTCTTCCCATGGCGGGAAGAATTTTGAAAAATCGAAAGTGCAATGCTTTCATTGTCACGAGGTGGGCCATTTTGCAATAAATTGTCCATTGAAGAAATCCAAGATGGGATCCAAGGAAGGATATGAAGGTGAGGCATTGGCCTCACAGTTCGAGTTGGATTTCACTCTTTTCGCATGCATGGTGGGATGTGGTTGGTTTCTTGACAATGGAGCTTCATTGCACATGACCGACGATAAGAGTTTGTTCAGTACCTTGGAGGAGAAAGATCTCCAAATACTCATAGCGATGGGTAATGATGAAGTGTATAGTGTCTCAGGAGTAGGCACAATTGTTTTTCAGAGGGAGCATGGAGCTCGCATTACCTTGACTAATGTGAAGTATGTGGCAGGACTGAAGAAAAACTTGGTATCAATCGTAATGTTGGAAGACAAAGGCTATGATGTAGTCTTCAGTAAGGGAAAGGTTTTCCTTAGACACGTCACCATGAGACAGGTGAAGGAGATCGGTTCACGAGTCAAGAACCTGTATGCTCTTGAGGTTCAAGATGCATTCAAAGCATTGAGGAGCAAGGCAACTGTTGGAGACTTGGTTTTTGAGAGGGAGAGTACATTACCTCTCAACATGCAGTGCTAGAAGAAGTCTCAGAATTGTGGAGGAGCCACAATTGGTGAAGCAACTTGAGGGGCTTGTGGAGCAGCCACAACTAGAGAAGCCGAGAGGAGACTGAGTGGAGACATCCACTCATGCAGAGACCTCCAGTAGGGGGAAATTTCAAGCCAAGTGGGCAGAGGGATCACATGCATCCATACCTCCAGGTCAGAGGTGGGGCGATGTGGAGTGGCAGTCCCAAGAAGGCTAGAATAGGGGTAGGATAATTGAGGTATCCAACCTCTTTGATTAGACCTTGCTATGGGAGCCTCGACGAGGAGTAGTAGGACTAGCTGAGTGGATAGAGACAGATGCGGATGGAGCGGCAGAGAGAGCTACAGTGCAAGAATCCTAAGACAATGCAAAGCTAGCAGACTGCAACAATGCGAGAGGCACAAGAGTGTTGCACCATTGCAGGATGGAACAAAGAGGTGTGCAATGGTGCGATATGAAAGGAGTGTTGCAGCAGCTTAGAGGTCACAGACGGAGCACTTGTCAGTGACAGAGGAAGCTTCAACATCAGAGGATGTTTCTAGCCCAACAGGGAGGTCAGTTGGGAGATTTTTTTTGTTTCTAGAGTTGTTGGAGCAACAACACTTGGGAGAAGTGTTGCATGTAGAACATTCCAAAGGTTCAGGATTGGGTTTGAGTTGAATGCCTTTCTTGTTGAGAGGGAGTGTTGAAAATGGAAACAAGAAAGCTAAAAATAGAAATGCTATAAATAACATTGCTATAAATAGAATCTCAGGTACTAGTGTTGGACATAGCAACAAGGAATGAAAAATGGAAGTGCTAAAAATAGCATTGCTATAAATAGCATTTCGGGATAGATTCCAATTTTAGTTAGTCCCTGAACTAAAATTGAGAAGTAAAATTCAAATTTGTTCTTAGCAGATGTTTGATTAATAATTAATTAATTCATCTTGAGTTAATTAGTTGGACAAAATCAAACATGAAGTCTATGTGAGGACATGCAACAATTATCCCATTGATTGAGGAATTTATCCCTTAGTTAAAGAGACAAGGATGAGTTGTAATTAGTTAGCTCAGTTAACTTAGTCAAGTCTAGTTAGATTAGTTCAAATAGTTTTTTGAACTAATTGTGAGTTCAGTTAGTTAATGCATGCATGCATGTAACTGTTGCACTTCAGATAACTAAATACTCTCTCATAAATAACTCATGCATGTCAGTTCAGTCAGAGACCCAATTGAGATCAGAGGAAGGGACAATGTACTATCAGTTGGAGGAATTTTCCTATATAGGAAACTCATCCATGCAAAAGGAATTATCTCCTTTAGGATTGTGCAGTTACTTCTGAGTTTAGTGAGCAATGTGAGAGGTAAATTCACACAGGTGGCAACATTGGACCCCAGGAGAAACTGCAAGGAAATAAGAGGCTTGGAGGGCAGAGGAGAAGGTTTGTGAGAAGACTTTGACTGTCTATGAGTAGCAGAGGGATTGTATTGAGAGCTAGATAGCTTATGAGATAAAGCTTTTTGTAATCCAAACATATTTCCACTTGTATGATGATACAAAGATTGGGGTTTTAGGCTGAGTCTTTCCCTGGAGTATTCTTCTGTGTTCATGTGTGATTGATTTCTCATTCTTAGTTATATGTGTTCTATTTGATCTTGCTCATATTCAATTAAGCTTTCACAAGTTTGTTGTAGAAGTAGATCTTGTATTTTGCTTTAGTATATTGCATAATCTATTGATCTACAGTGGGAATTTCTGCACAGTTTGGCTGTTGATTGCTGGAATTGCGCAAAGTGAAATCTCAGCTGGCAATGGCTGCAAGTTTAGTGACCGCATTGCGCAATTTTCTGGGTCAACAGTCACTGTCCCTCATAAATGCACACAACAGTCCTGGAGGACAGTCACTAGGCAGAAATGCATATTTCCTGAGAGGAAGACAGAGCCTCCCCTCTTAGGATAGCACAATGATGTCTTGGTGACGCTCTTGGTGGGGCAGAGTCCAGGCCAAGGCTTCCCAGACTCATCGACGAGCAACTTAAAGTGAATGTGAGTGTGAATGCATGGTGATACTGAGTGCAATCATAAGTGAATGATCATGCATGCAAACGACAAATGATTGATTGAGAAAATGGAACAACATGCATGTGGGTGAGGCGAGTTGCCAAATCGACGATCGTTCGTGAAAAACAGTTTCATGCATGCGAAAGCAGTGAGATAGCAACAAAAACTGAAACAGTGTTAGGACAAGCTAGTATACATGCAAACAACATCAAGTGTTCAAATAAATCAAGAAAATAAAACTCATACAAGTGAACACACAAAAAGCGATGGAAATGCAACACAAGGAATGGAAAGCTGGCTTACCCCAAAACAACTAAGTTGAGTGTGCCGATAGCTCCTAGATGTGATGTGGGATGCCAGAGCTGCAAGGTTGATTTGAGGAATGAGCTCTGCAACATCCGGTTGATGAGTTTTGATAACAACAAGGTTGTGATGCACATGCCACAAATCTAGGGAAAGCGACACTTGGTGGGAGGTTTCTGAAATTATCCTTGCATGTAACCTCCAACTGCTAAACATAGATCCATGAAACAAGGGATGCCTTTGCATGCTACCTTGGGATAAGCAGCGCATGTATGTAGGTCATTTTTGCTCTGTCCCGGAGGGAACCAGTCAACCCAGCTGCACATGCAAGAGACTGTTCGACTGCTGGGAGAAAATGCACATTTCTGGCTGGGAGCTGGGTTGGCTGCCCAGGAGATTTGCGCAATTTCTGGGCAAAGAAGATGACTGTTGCCCAAATTTGTGCAAATTTCGGGCTGAGCAACCCTGCTGGAGAAAATTGTGCAATTCCTGCTCAGAGTGTTGACTAGAAGAATTGCACAATCTTGGAGCCCAGCAGGTTGCTAGACAAGATTGCGCCATTTGCAAATAACTTCGTCGAGGTACTGATGAGGCTCGCTAGCAGGGGAGCCATGTTTGTGAAGGCAAGGTTCGCGAACAAGACAGCTGTGCAAACCAACAAACAAGAAAGATGTAACAATGAAGACAAACACACTCCAAGCTTACAAGTGACCAGAGAACAAAGACGAGTGATAGTGCATGACATGCATTCTGTGGTGCTACCATGATGTTGTGCTAAACTACATGCAAATGTTGAGTGTATGTATTCTCTTGACTGTGACATGCAAGAAAACTTGAGAAAGGTAGACCACTTGTGTTGTGCATGTGTGCTCGCTGTGTAAGATTCCTCCAATGCATGAGCGATGGGTTCGTGTAGTTCGAGTGGAGGAAGCAAAATCCGGGTGTTTGGTTGATCTTTAATGCAAATAAGAGAGTGATGAGGAGCCTTGAGTGTTTCAACAATTTCCTGACCAGAAGTGAGAACAACCTCAAGATAGCGAGGGCCTGACATAACCATCATCTCGGGTTGAGGTGCCTCGATAGTCTAGGGGGTTTCGACCTCATGGACAGAAAGATCATCATAGATTAGTGTCTTGGATAGATTAAAAACAGTTGAATCAACATCGTGATCGGATGAGGAAGTGAATAGATCATGACAACCAAGATCATAAAATTTAGGATGTTTGTCGACATCCTCATGAGTTGATGAATAAGGTAGAGGGGTAGATGAGAAGCAAAGATGTTCACCCTCTGTGTTTTCAAGAAAGATAAATGACAGATTGAATGGATTTTCCGAGGAAGGTGTTTCCTCTTCGCACTGTAATGATAGACTGACATCTGAGGTGTCCTCTGAATGATCGGAAGTAGAAGCATCTGGAAATGAGTTTTCACAGGGAAAATCAGAAATGGCAGAATCACAAGGGATGTCAGGATGAAGCGGATGAGGTGCAGCCGGAACGAAGTCACCCTTCACTACAGGCTCTTCTTTAGATTCCCGCACACACTCATCATGAATGATGATGCGGGTTGGCGGCATAACACCAACTCCGTCGATAGCTTGATCCTCGTTCACAACAGGTGAGGAGTCTGGAATGGAAGAACACAAGACAATACAATTCAGAGGATTAACAGAATGCGACGATGGAGGTCGAGGGAACGAGTCCATGTGACAACCAACATGCTTGCAAGCCAAATTTGCGCAAATATGAAGAGCAGGTGGGGTGGGAGAATGTAACAGTTCAACCGAGGTATGTGTATGATCTCCCACATCACTCCATGATGGTGGAGCTGTTTGATGAGGTGAAGGTGGATAGTCACTTGCGACAACAACTGTGCCTGCCTGTGATTGCACAGCTCCATCATCGAAGTGTGTTGAGCAGGGTTCAGATACGTGAAGAAGATACTCAAATCCTCCATCAAGAAATTCCCAATCAATATCATCTTCTGGGAATTGGTATGCAAGATCACAAAAGCGCATGTAAAACTGTTCAACGGATTCATTGGGTGCTTTTTCGTAATTTCAGAATTTCTTGGTTGAGTTCTTGACGATCAAAGTGATTGAAAGCACAGTCTATCCCTGCAACTAGATGAGAAAGAGAATGAATGGATTTTTCTAGCAGCGTGGCACACCAGTGCATTGGGTGCCCACAAAGCGTGTAGATGACCAGAGCACAGCTCATGTATTCTTCAAAGAATCCATGTCTTTCACATGAACCTACAACGCTGATTACGTGCATTACCAAGGCTACGTAGCCTCCACAATCAAATGTTTTATGAGACAAGTTATCTGAGAGCCTTTTCGGGATGATGAAATTGTTTCCATAAGACATATATTCCGGAAGAACAACTCAGTAGTTAGTCATGATAGATCTGTAGAGATTCAAAACAGATGTGAGGACATAGCTTGTCATTTGCCCCTCCTTCTAGCGCCAAAATGTTGACGGTGCTGGACCCACCAACATGTCAAGGGGATCTCCCGGTTAAGAAGTCCCAATTAGACCTCAGATCGTTTGGTGTAGGAGTCCCAGCAGTGGGTCGTAAGGTAATGCCTTGACCGCGATGTCACACAGAGGCAAGTATGATAACTTTGTTGGTAGCAAGGGTGTGACTGTTGTAGTGAGTTAAGGAAGGTGAACGAGAGGTTCTAACACAAGTGGGTTGGGATGAGTACACCCCTTGACAACCTATATCAGTACTCAACTGGGAAGGGAACACACGAGCGAAGATGCATCACAAGCTGGAAATCAGATCAGTCGACAATCCAAAGTGATGGTTAAACCAACAACACATCTACAACAAGATTCATATAATTGCATACGAAGCAGTTCATACACAAATATGTAAGCTAAACAACATACATCATTAAAGCAACCAAAGCAGTCCAACTACAATAACAACATATGCATGAAAATGTGCTAACTCTTATTATATAAAGAAGTGTAAGTTTCAATCATACAATACATCCATGTAAACCTACTAGCCCCAATAGTGAAACGTTACATTCACATTCGCATGCTCCTCCAAGGAGATGAACTAGCTTTGTGTAGTGGAGAAGCCAAGGCGCATTACAATAATATCCAAGCTCTTTCCAAGATAGTGTTATCAGAATCTTGGCTGACCAAAAGCCTCTACAATGAGTTATGAGGGACTATTTATAGAAAAGGGTGGGGTGACCATTGACATTCCCCTTTGTGACAGTTTAACTATCCTCATGACTCTTTACCCACTCTATGACTATTACATCCAACTATTGAGACTTGACTTACACTTGACATGACTCAACATTACAATGCAAATGTACTCATGTGATGGTGAAGGTGGCGAGCTAATGCCAAGGTTACTCATCTGTGATGGTGTGCATGAACCCCATGGTGACATCTTGCTGAAGCGAACTCTTGCCTCTGTTGTATCCGGTGCATTGGTTCGGTTCCTTCATCCAACTCGTCTGCTAACATGCACATGGTCTTCTTGGGTGCGCTAAACTGACACACACTGATGCATGGTGTCCGTTCTGATCTTCAAGTGTGTGCTGGTGGTAATGCGCATCAATTGGCCAAAGTACATGTTCAACTCCAGTTGGACTTGCTTCTTGTATTCGCCTTGGTGAATGTGTTGAATGGGTTGGATTGCATGTGTCCGCATAATGACATGCATGCTACTGAATCCCTTGCATGCAATCAATAACACTGCTCACCATGTCTGCTCCATGCTCGTTGATGGGATGGATCTTTAACTTGTACGACACAGTTTCATCCGTGAGTGCATGTTGCACCCACTGTTGTTCTTGTTCCTGCTGTAACTCATTTGTCTGTCAGTGTAGCTTCATGTTCTCCCTTGAGTTGCTACTTCAACACATGCAACTCCTTCTTTGTTCCATTCTCTGTCTTCGCGCGATCTTCATGTCGCGCCGTCACCTCATAGCCCAAGTCTCCCAAGTTTCTTTCATCATCAGTGGATCTGCATGATCTTGCAACTTTGTTTTGCCTCTATGTTGTTAATAACCTTCCTCTTACATTCATTGCATTTGTTGCATTCGCTGCATTCGGTATAATGCCTTCAGCTACTGTTCATGATGCCACTCGCTGTGATATCTTGATGTTCTTGGCTATGAACAACTTGATGTCTTCGTGAGTAGGCAAGCTCATAGACATTCGATTGACCGCATCTCCAGGTGTGCTCTTAGTGGTGTCTTCGACTCTGCCCTCTTGGAAACCATTTCACCTGCACTACTGAGAGGTGGATGAACACCTGTAATACCCGGAGACATGGTAACACTCATGGAAAGCAATCTATTAGTCGAGAACCAAAATGAACTTGAGAACTGACTTGCGAGATACCTGTGTGACTCATTATGAAGGTTGTACAGTTTCAGTTAGGAGGTTTGGAGACTGACTGCCAAGACTACGCAAGGCACAATCTAGGCTACTAGGAGAATAACTGACTATTAGAACTGTGCAATGCACAATCCAGTCTGGCTGCTGACTACTAGAATTACGCAATGCACAATCTCAGTTGGAAATGGTTGCAAGCTCAATGACCACATTGCGCAATTTTCTGGGTTAGTAGTAACTGTCCCTTAGAATGCGCAAAATAGTCTTGGGGGATAATCACTAGGAAAAAATGTGCATTTCCTGAGAGGAATACAAAGCCTTCCCTCTAAGGATTATGCAATGTTGTCTTGGTGAGGCAGAGTCCAGGCCAAGGCTGCCCAAACTCGCCGACGGGCAACTGAAAGTGAATGTGAGTGCGAATGCATGGTGATATTGATTGTAAGCATAAGTGAATGATCATGCATGCAAACAGTGAATGACCGATTCAAAAAACATAACAACATGCATGTGGGTGAGGCGAGTCGCCGAATCAACGATCGTTCATGAAAAATAGTTTCATGCATGTGACAGCAGTGAGATAGAAACGAAAACTGAAACAGTGCTATGACAAGCTAGTATACATGCAAACAACAACAAGCGTTCAAAGAAATATAGTAAACAATACTCATACAAGCGAAAACACAAAAAATGACAGAAATGCAACACAAGCCATGGAAAGCGGGCTTACCCCAAAACAACTGAGCTGAGTGTACTGAAAACTCTTAGATGTGATGTTAGATGTTAGAGATGCAAGGTTGATGTGAGGAATGAGCTTTGTAGCATCTGGTTGATGACTTTTGATAACATCAAGTCTATGATGTGCATGCCACAAATCTAGGGAAAGCGACACTTGGTGGAAGGTTTCTGAAATGATCCTTGCCTGTAACCTCCAACTGCTAAACATAGATCCCTGAAACAAGGGGTGGCTTTGCATGCTACCTTGGGAGTAGTAGTCCATGCATGAAAGTCAGTTTTGCTCGATCCTGGAGGGAACTAGTCAACCCAGCTGCACATGCAAGAGACTGTTCGACTACTGGGAGAAAATGCACATTTCTGGCTGGGAGTTTGGCTGGATGCCCAGGAGATTTGCACAATTTCTGGGTAGAGTAGCTGACTACTGCCCAAATCTGTGAAAATTCTGGGCTGAGCAGCCTTGTTGGGGAAAATTTTGCAATTCCTGCTGGGAGTGTTGAGTAGAAGAATTGCACAATCTTGGAGCCCAGCAGGCTGCCAGACAGGATTGCACAATTTTTGGAGGGAAGGCTGGTTTCCCTCCAGAAATGCGCAATTTTCTTGGGGAAGTTGCTCAACTTGCAGTTGGACCAAGTTCAGGTGAACAACCTGTGAAGGGAATGCATCAAGCTATGATCGATAGGCTACCTTTAAGCAAGAAAAAAACTGAAGCTTGTGAACCTGATGAAGCAAGACAAGCTGTTTTGAAGGTTGGAAGGGAGGCTCCAAAATGAAGCTAAGGAAAATTTTTGCAAGGTGGTTGTAGCCATTACAACAGGTCGACACTCTGTGTTGATGGCTAGGTCACGAAGTTGGAAAAGGTGATGTTGGTTATAGAGCTCTGCTTTTGGATACACACTTGGATATTTGGGTTGGTGGTTAGAAAGTAAGCATGATGGTACCTAGAGAAGCTGAAAGCTTGAGTCCATATTAGTCCCACCTAGATAGATTTCATGCTTGGGTCAACATGTTTTAGGTCAAAGTCCCCATTGAGGACTTCTAGGATTTATTATGAGTCAATAGAGTCATTGTACTTTTAAAGAGACCCTTCTTTGGCTTTTGAATCATGTAAAAAAGGTTTAGTATTGAGTTAAATGTAATTTATGTAACCTCGACATCAAGTCGGCCTAGAAGAGATCAAGTCGGCGTAAGGACATCAATTTGACCTCCCTTGAAGCCTATAAATATAAGCAAGTTAAATTAATTTGGTACATCTCATCTCAAGAAAGTTCGATATCTCTAAGTAAGTCGAAAAAGTGCGAAGTTTGTCTAAGGAGGCGAAAAGAATTGCGAGTTGGGTGGAGTCTAAGGAGAAGAAGAAAAACGAAATTTTGGTGCTTCTCTCTCTTTGTTTCATGCCCTAGTTTGGGAGATCAAAGTCTTCCAAGTTTTGCGGATGTCGGAAGCTGCTACATAGTCGAAGTTGCTGGAAGAGAGGTCGAAGATCTGGGAGGCTGACTTGGTGTGGAGGGAAGGTTTGGTCTTTGTCTAGGGTGAAGAGTCTCAAAGAATACTATTGAAAGGAATATAACTTTTACTGGGTTTTCCCCTTGAAGGGGGTTTTGCCCTGGCATAGTGGCTATATCTGGTGTCCATTGTTTTATGTGCTTTTGCTATGGTAATTTCTTGATGAACTAAAATAAAGAAGATATAAAACTTAATAAAAAGTCAAGAACATAACAAGTAATTATCAAGTATAAGAAAATATTTTTGCCTTTCTAATTTTCTAACAGGGTTTGGGGGTGATTTAGCACATTTTAAAAATACATTTAAAAATCTTGTTATATTGTGGTGAATGAGAAATTGCGTCGTGGTTTTTCTCCGATGCAACAACTAAGGTTTGGACCTATCGGTTGTTGCTTCCTCCTTACTCATATTTTTCGCAAAATGAAGGTGCTTATGTCTATCTTTGTAGTGGATTGCTCGATCTCCCCTGTGTCCCCATCCATTGTTGTGCTTCATTCTTTAGTCACGCCCTCCTTGATGTTCAAATTGATTCCTTCTCTTCTAGTTTCGGGCAAGAATCTGTCTTCTTCCTTTACGGTTGGCTCCCTATTGCCCCCACTTTCAGTTTCCTGCGATTTCAAGGGTATCAAAATTCCTCTGCATCATTTTCGGTTGGAGTCATATTCCCTTCATCTTCTATTGCAGGTGGATTGAATGTCGCTCCTCCGTCAAGCCTGGAGGGCTCTTGATAGACATCGTCCTCTTTGTCCTTTAGTGAAATCGTGAAATATGTTTCTTGCAGGCCTTCATCAACGTCATATCCTTCCTCCTCCTGTGACATGTTGAACCCTGGCTTTGGCTTCCCTTCTTCTGGGATGCATGTTCTTGAATCGACCACAATTGAGATTCCCTCAGTGGTTGAGGCTTTATGTGAAGCAAATTTTTTATTTTATTTTATTTTATTTTTTTATTTTTTATTTTTTTTTTTTTTTAGAGGCAAGTTTGATCTACATGTTTAATGGCTGTGTGTCGAGGCTTGTAGACCTCCATTAGTGGATTTATGAGCATTGGAAGCCACTAATTATTCGATGTATTGAACATAAACCTTTTGGAAAGAGATTTTTTATAGCATTATTTGAAAAAGTTGAAGCATGTGAGGATTTCTGATTCTGCTGGCATAGTTCCATACTTTGTTTCCTACATGGTTTAAACCCCATTATAAACCATATATTTAATATAAAGGATTTTTTTTGTTCTGTTAATTATAAACCCAAAGAAGTAAAACAACACAGATACTTACAAATTCCACAATTAATTTTTGATATGCCAACATATACTCACAATCGTTATTTAAACTAATGTTAATCAATTATTCTGATGGCTCTTTGTTTGTATGTTAGCACCTATTTGAAGACATTCAAGGATGGTTGTTGTAAAACAACTTAAAATATTAAAAAATAAAACCTTGAGTTGTTATAAGGAAATATTAGCAATTACTCACAAACTTTGAAATCAACCCTTTTCTTCCTTGTCATCACGTTTTATGTGTTGAATGTGTTCCATCTTGTTTTCTTTTCTACAAGAAAATGCTTGAAAAATAATATTTAATGCTAAATTATTTTTTTTATATGTACAAAGTCAATCGTGATTACACACATTTGAAGCACGCTATTGTTGAGATGGCTCCTCCCGTGATGCAATTATATCCATTTCTTTGACCATCTCCTTATACACTTTTTTTGGACAATCCTACTAGCATGTTTTATATATCAACGCGTTGATCATTTGGGATTTTCATAATCTTCATTGTTAAAAGTAATAAACTATTTTTATAATGATATATGAAAACTAAATATAACAAAATTCATATTAATAAATTAATGGTTTGTAGTAATATATACATATAATTTTAGAAAACCATTTTATACAATTAGGAATATTACCTTTTGAATGATTCTTTTTTGTTGTTGTATGTTTTTTCTATTGCAAGTTTGACATGTCTCTTTGACCATTGCTCTAGAAATGCTTACTGTAGTATAGATATAATTTTGTTCTTAGAATCATTGCATTGATTTTTATAGTGTAAGTGAAAAGTATGTCTATACATTCATTCCACTAGATCCCTCATAGTTTTGTTAAAAAATTCCCCTCTTTCATTAACCTCCAGCACCACTCCAGATGAGATAAGGACTAATTTATCTTCATTTAAATATTCCATAATTTTTCTTTTCTTTAAATGACATTGATCGTTTCCTCCATTGTTGCTCCATGTAGAACATTAAACATATATGAATTAATAGATTGCTTGAAACATGTTATATAATATTCTTAAGTATATTATTACGCAAAAAAAAAAAAAAAAAAAAAAAAAAAAAAAAAAAAAAAAAAAAAAAAAAAAAAAAAAAAAAAAAAAAAAAGAAAAAAAAAGAAAAAAAAGAAAAAAAAAGAAAAAGAAAAAAAGAAAAGGCAATTTTTCTATAAAGCGTTTATGCTCTTCTTCACTTAGATTAGAAATGATCTTATCGATCTTCTTCATTTTGTGGCTCTGCATGACACACACCAACTAATACATGTTAATTAAACTTACATATAGTTCAAACATATTAATTTTGTAAAGAATTTACAAAGAACTTTCCTTCTCTGATTTTTTTATGTGTTGCCATTGTGTTGATCAATATTTTTGTTACTTGAGACCTTCCAAGACATTTTTTTTTTTATCAATATATAACCTGTACCATTCAATAGAGAAGCCACTAGATATATTTTTACAAATAAATCAAATAATTTTTAGGAAAAAAAATCTGGTAACTAGTGTGTTTATTTGAATAAACGCACTGGTGCGTTTATGAGCTTAAACACATTAGGATTTTAATTATTCAGCACCGTCATGGAAAATTATTATTTTTTAAATAATTTTAAATTAAGATGATGGAATTTATAAGGTTAAAAGTACTGCACTGATTTAATGGTGCTATTAGGAACAAACACGTCAGTGTATTATATTACACCAGGAGGAATGATGAACAAGCTAGACAAAATCGAAAGTGTTATAATATACTCATGCGTTGAAATACCTAGGTAGGCCTGGTGCGTTATATTACATAGGGCACACCGCAAATGGGGCGATTATTTTTTTAACACAACGATGTGGTATATATTTAAAAGAGCACCAAGACAGTCTAATTCGTTTTTATTTTCTAAATTCAGAAAACAATTACGTACCAATGTTGTTTTTTATTTAAACGTACCAGTGTGTTTTTATTCAAAAGAGCACTGTTATGATAACTTATTTTTTTATTTTTTCGGAATGCCGGAAACCAGTGCAGGTATTATTTAAACGCGTCGGTGCACTTATTATTTAAATGGACCAGTGCAGTTTATTCTGATTAACACACCAATGGGGTTTAAAAGCTATCTGCAAATTTATTTTCTTATAAAATGACATATTAATCTCAAATTATCCTGTAAAAGACATCCACATGAATTACAATAGTTCATAGTATACATTTTCCGCTTAAAGTCACCTTGTTCTTGAAAAATGTTTCAATACTATATTGAAATTCAGATTGTGGTCATATGGTTCTCGAGATTAATTTTAGATGTTCATGCAAAATTTTATTTCTATTTTTTCTCAAATATAGGGACAAAATTTCAATGATATCGAATGGCTAATTCTTCAAATTCCAGCTTATTCCATATTGTTGATCAAAGTCCTTCGCAAAGTTCTCCCTTTCCATCTCGAGTAAGTTCATATTTTATTTATAGTTCAATTATTTAATTGATTTTTTTTAATCCATCTCAATTTGAATAAAAATGTATGCAAATTATTTGCAGGATCCAAATTCATAATCGAGTTCAGATGCAAAAAATATTACTTCATATTATTTTCAAAAAATGTTGAAAGCTCTTATTAGGAGCAACATATCTCAAGAAATTGGTAGATGAAAATGGACAACCTCTTCAGCCTGCCAATTGGAACATGGCATATTCTAGCCCCAATCCTGGATCAATGATGGTAATAATTGTTTGAAATATTGAGATTTCAACAAACCAATTTCATTTTCGTTCTTACTAATATCATTGATATTGTATTGATGATGTTCAATAATTTTTGAAATTAGTATTATAGTGATGATGAACGACCCACCTACCATCTTTTGATGCACCCCACTACAAAGTCAAATCAAAACAAGGTTGCATTAAGAGCAAGACTCGGAGAGGAAGCATACAAAAAATGGTTGAATCAACCACCTATTCAGTTCCCACTACATCTAGATTCACCAATTAGGAATGACTACAACAATAATATCTCTTTATCATAAGTTAGTAATGGAGGCAATCAAATGGAGTTTGGTAAGGATGATTACTTACAAGATATGAATGCCATGGGGGTAATGTTGTTAGATGCATTCTAGAACGATGAGCTAAGGGATGATGCTCATATCACTGATATCTTATTATAAAGCTTGAAATAAGCTTCCACCACCCCTCTCTTTGGACTTGGCGACAAGTCAAAGTATACTCAGCTAGGGACAAGGATGTTAATGTACAATGTGAAATCAAATTCTGGCATGTCAACTGCATGTTTCTTGACAATATTGAGGTAATTGACTTGTATGATCAATCAAGTTATATTTTGCCACACAATCAAATTTAAAAATGGTCAATTTTACGAATGTTAAATATTGACATTGTACAATTATACTCCCTACCAACTGCATGATATTCAAAGATAAGGTTCTTCCGAGTGATAATGTCTTACTGGGTAGCTGCAAAGAGGAAAAGAAATTGTTGATAATGTTGGGTGTTGAGTACATATCATATCATGCATGCATTTTTTTCTTCCCAAATAAGAGAGGACCAAAAAGAATTAGTATTTTAATTTTTATCTTAACTAATTGAAAAAGTGAGGGAGAATTCTTTGAAGCAAACCGCGAACTTAGGGTATCGAATGGACGTCACAGGCTTATTCAGAAACTTTTGCGTCCTGGGCTAGAAGGACCTGTTCCGAGCAGCCACAGAACTAGATGGAAGCCTGATGCCCGTATTCACATGGCCGATCAAAGATTTCATGCAGCTATCGACAGATCTGAAGAGGCGGTTACAGATCGATGGGGGAAGTATACTACCGCGGCAGAGTCTTAACGTACTGGACGGCGGCGTGGCCTCTGTGAGGGCCAAAGATGCGGAGATCTGGGTTTATGCCACCGCACATCCCGATTTCAACGAACTTATCAAGCGCGGCGCGACCTGCAAGGTGAGCATTAAGAAGAGGGCTTTTCTTGACAGGTATCAGGGTTTCTACGGCCATAAATCCTTGATGGATATTGAAGGCGGAAGTGGAAAAGCGGAGGCAGAGATAGCCAGAACACTGCAGATAGGAGGTATCAAGCCCTCTTCTTCAACGGAAAGGTATGAAAACTCTAGAATCACTATAGATCCGTCAGATCTGAAGAACAATCATATAGATCGGGGCTTGAACAAGACCGATCCGTCAGTCCTAAATCAAATATTTATCAGATCTGTAGAAGGTAGACATCATTGTATACAGATCAAGGAAGGGATGGATGTCTTAGGGTTAAAAAAGGAGATCGAGATCAAATTGGGAACTCCAGTAACATTCCAAAATCTCTTATACTCCGGACATTGCATGCAAGATCACCACACACTCCAGCACTATGGAGTTGCAAATGATTCAACCATCATACTCAATCTGAGACTACGAGGCGGCTGTAAGGGAACCAGCTCAAAAACTACAGGAACCTTCCGTGATGCAGTCAAAGGAAAGGAACCACTGAATCACAGAACAACACCCACATCCGAGCTACCAGGTCCCTATATCGTGGAACAGAAGCAAGAATCACCTTTACTTACTGTAACACTGCCGGAGGTAACAGATCTATACTTAGATTTAATGCAAAATGCCGTTATATGCAGATTTAATGGTTACTGGCCCAAAGCTGATGCATTGCATCAGTGGGTATTTACATCATGGTCAACCAAATGTGAAATATACCTATGCCCTAAGGGTTTCTTCATAGTCAGATTTAACACAGAACTGGAATGAGACAACATCATTAACCAGGGGCCTTGGTTTTGGGGAAATGCTGGCCTCTTCATCACCCCCTGGTTCCCGGACTTTGATGCCAACACCATGATTGTTTCGACAACACCAGTTTGGGTAAGGCTGCATAACCTCCCACTGCATTTTTGGCACCGAAAAGCATTAACAGCCATTGGGAACTCTTCAGGGAAACATCTTAAAATAGATGAAGACAGAGTTATGCGGGGATTATTCACATATGCCAGAATATGTGTAGAGGTGGACCTAAGTCAAGGATTGCCAGATCACATTACATTGAATTTCAATAATTCACTGTGGACGCAAAATCTTGACTACGAGAACACGACTTTCAGATGCCGTAGATGCTTGCAGACAGGGCACCTGCAATACACATGTCCATTGACTAGTAGGGAGACAAAAGGGAACAAGAAACAACAGAAAAAACCAAAAGGCTGGCAACACACGAAACCACTGGAGGAGGAGGTATTGAACACAGAACCAACAGATGTACAAATGAGACAGGGGAAAGAGCCTAATGAAGGCACTGAGAAGCCCAATTTGGAGACACACAACTCGGTACAGCAACAAGATTTACAATTGGAAATAAGCGGAGTCAAAAGAGCACATAGCCCAGAAGGGTCGGACTCAGATAAAGATCAACCAGCGTACACAGAGGGAAACCAACTTGCTGTATTTGATCCTACTATCAGCATTGGAGTCTGGCGCAAAGTAGAAAAGAAAAAAGGTAGGAAATCGGCCTGCTAACATTTACTATTATATCTATTTTGTCTACCTGTCATCTCAGGAACTGTTTTTTTGCCATTTTGAGCTTTTATTTCTGTCTGCTGCCTGATATTACAGGTTCAGCCTTTTGCATATGCTATAAGCATCTACAAAATGTAATTTTATCAACATAAATAAAATTACGATTTTTTCCTAGGGAAAAAAATCATATCATGCATGTCTGAATGACTGTATTCTATATAGAGGAGGATATGCAGACAAGGGGATATGTCCAAAATGTGAGCATGACAAGTACTGTAATTAAAAAACATGATTAAATCACACGGTCCTCCTCATAAGATATTGAGGCACATGTCCATAATCCCAAGGATTCAAAGACTCTTTCATTGTAAAGAATTATCTATGTGTCAAGGATGCCATGCCTCACCACATAAGTGATTTAGGAGTTATGCGAATTCCAACAAATTCAATATCCATGAAGCATATAGAGGATACACGGCCTGAAAAATTCAAGGATGAAGTTTGAATTCTACGACTTAGCATAACCATGGATAGCATCAACCCATATTCCGTCCAAAACACCAACTATTTTGTTTGGCCTGTAGTAGTGATCAATAACAATATGCCCCAATAGTTATCTGTGAAGAATGAACATCTTATGTTGGCTCTCATAGTCCCTAGTAGAAGACAAGTGAAGAATATGGGTGTCTACTTACAACGATTGGGAGATGAATTTAAGGAATTATGGGAAGAGATACATGTGTACGATGTATCAAGACCCATCACAACAAAGAGGAGTTTTACGTTGTATGACATATGTGCTTACAACATACATGATTATCCAGGCTAGGAGTTTTCTCTGGTAAATTACATTCTTATTCATTTGTTTAGTAGCAATATTATTTCACATATTAATTTAATTCATTGAAATACCTTAGATCTTCATGGTCGCTAACGTGCCAGTCTGTATACAATAATTTCACAGGTCTTGTAACAAAAGGGTATCATGGATGTAAATGTTGTGGACCTTCTCTAAAGGCTAGGTGGTATGAAAATATACAAAAGCCAGTGTATGACTGCTCCAAGGTATTCCTCCCAGAAAAACACCCTTAAAGGAGAGAAACATCCGCTTTCAATGGTAAACAAGAGAGAACATAAAGGTATGCAATAATGACACCAGCTAGAATTCTTAGAGCATATGAGATAGAGAGGGAGAAGGAGTTTGCATAAATGTTCAATTCAATGGGGAGCTTATGTTCGATGATCCATATTTCTTCGAAACTTATGTTGAGAAATTTCCCATTGGGATGAATAGGAAATTTGTCTTTTATGAGCTCCCATATTGGGAGCATTTTAAGATTTCCCACTTACTAGATCCCATGAATATATTTAAAAATGTTTCGTCTTCTTTATGGAGGCACATATCATTGAAATAAAGTGACACATTGGTTGTTAGGATTGATCTTATTTCTTCAAAAACTAAAAAGAAACATTGGCCAAGGCAAGACACTAGAGGAGAGGCTAGCCCCCTTAGTCTTTCAAAGAAGGTGATGTCCCATGGATTTTAAAGAAAGATTATCTTTCTTTGGTAAAGGAAGTTAAAATGAATGTGATGGTGCTTCCATTATACGGGTATTCACTAGGATGCTGCTTCACTGTGGATGACTGTTTATTAGGGTTGAAAGCGCATGACTATTTGAACCTTCCAAGAGTATGTATGTAAAAAACATGATTTTATTTTTTTATTTTTATTTTTATGTAATGGGATATTTTATAATTAATTTTTGTGTAATGTATTATTTACTGTGTAGCGTCATTATCCTCTACTTGTGCATGGGTGTATGAACCATGACTTCCCCCAAGACCTACGACATGCCATATCTAAATTATTTGCATTTGTATGTTGGATCACATCAAAGGAGATTCATATGGCTAGCATTCCATGGTGGCATCATGAGATAGATGAGACTGTTTGTATGTTTGAGAAGGAACTGTCGATGAGTTTCATGGACTGGTAGGTTCATATTCTAATTCACCTAGTAGATGAGATTGAATTAGTTGGGGTCGTTGGATGTTCTTCTTAAAGAGGTACATGAAGAAATTGAAAGGTTTTGTTCAACAAGGGGAAAAACCTAATGGGTCTATGGCAGATGGGTATATATAATATGAGTCTTTCTATTATGCTAGTGAGTACATCAAGTAGATCGACAACACACCAGTTGTAGCTATTAGAAATTAATTAATGGAGCAATGAAATACACAAAATATTACAGAAACACAAATATAGAAACATATAAAACAAGAGAGACATAGATATATGTGGTTCACCCAATTTTGGCTACGTCCATGGAGAAACAACCAGTCTTTCCTTTTATATTTTCCAGTAAAATGGAGAGATACAACCTACATCAAATCCATTGTAATTTCCTCTTCGCTCTCACATAGTCTCCTCTCTCTTTCTCGCTTAGAATAATAAAATACATCCACAATAAAATTCCCTCATTTAAACCGAGGGGTTTCCTTCTAGGAAAAAAACCCCTAAATTAAACATAACTTCTATAGTCATATCGCCTGCCTAATGAACAACCCCAATCGACTATGAAATTACAATATTTACAAGGCATTTTTTCATCCATTTTTAGCTTCGTGGGTGTGCCCACAAACAGCCGACCGGGGGGGGGGGGGGCGCTCAAACATGCACGAGCCCCTCCCTGGACCCTATAACAATAGTGGGGGGGGGGGGACCCTCTGTGTTGCTTCTAAAGACAAAAACTTGGATTACTTACAAAACTAGAGGCCTGGTAACATCTATCTTTATGTGTATTATATGATTTTCAGGAAACTAGAAACATCATATACATCTTATACACATAGTAATTACAAATATACAAATAACAACATGGATTGGTTCCTTCATCCAAGGATATAAGCCATGTATTTCTGTATCCTTTCACATATACAACTCACAAGGATATAGGTAAAAACTAGTGGAGGTTGAGTAATTTGTGGACTTATAGTTTAATCATCTTTTGCAGAGTAATGAAAGAAGAGAGGGATGATACTAACTCGTCACATAGAGCTTGAAACCTCAAGAGTTCTATAATTATCTAAGTTAAAGATAGACATATGGATGTAAGAGGAATGGATGCTATGATTCATGGAGCGTAAATTTAAAGATATAATCTCAGAATTACATACATGCATGTGCATTAACTAGTCAACACAAATGAATTCGTAAGAGCATATGAGATATTTCTAGCAGCTACAATTTCATGAAATGAGAGAGGAAATGTGAACATAATGGAAGTTTAACAGATAAATAACATATTGTAATACTCAAAGGTTGGAATTGCCACTATTTCATTTATAATCTGAAAGATGCAAATTTGGAATTAAGGCAACTTAAGAAATTACATCAAATTTTCCACAGAATTTAGAACCTTTTCTAAGTGTTTCTTCCTCCCTTTTATAAGGAAAGGGGGAGTGAGGAAATCAATAACAAAAATATCTTCTGGCTGGAGTTTACAACTATTTGTATTACTAAGTGTCTCAGTGTGAAGCCTCTAGTTGTTACAACAGTAAGATACCTTTCTTGAAAATAAAACAAAATAAAAGCAATAGCAATCAAAAACAACAAAATCATAATTAATCAATGAAATTGAAATGATGGTCCTGAAAATATCTCCACGCGACTCTTCTTTGTTGGCCTCTGGTCTAAGCGTGTTTATGCTAAATCATGATTAATCCTCTTTTTTGTCTGGTTCCTTGTCACTTTCAACATTTAATAGTCTTGTTCCTTCTCTTTCCTGAAGCAGGAGTGGTTACCTATCACGGTGATAACAAACCCTGAACACAGCTACCAACTCATCCGCCCTCCCAGAATCCCTGTAAAACACTATCGGCACGCTGATATTCCTAGTGATGCAACTATGGTGTAATATGGAGGAGCATGAGGATGAGTTGTTTTTGGACGGGGGTTATGAGCGGTAAGTGGTAAGTGAGGGGGGGGGGTGCGAAATGATATGAGAGGGACACGTAGTAGCAGGGCCCGCTGGGGAAACCTCTTTTTCAGACCCCCTTGTCAATAAAGGGAAACATGACGGGGGGCCGAAAAGGCCTGGGAGCCGTAGATCTAGGCGAAGTCAATCTGGGCCGTCTAGAGATGGGGGATGTTTAATCAATATGTGGCCAGACTGGGACTTTGACTTGCAAGATCGCTGGTCGCCGATATGTGGGATTGATGACGTCATTGGTGCCACGTGTTGTTTCCTGATTGGTGACACACGGCGCCTGGATATATCCCCATATGACCCCTGAAAATGCTGGATCTATGTGCCAAGTGTCCACCGTACCGCCACGTCATGATGACGTCAGATTCCATGTGTCTTTCTCAGGACCAATCTTGTGCTGCCAAGTGGCTCTACTGGAGGAGAAAGAAAGAGCCTGCTTGCTTTTAGTTTTTCACTAAATTCCTTTGTTAATCGCAATCGGCCCTTCCCCGAAACTTTTAACGTTGTCGGTGTTTGGTGGTTTTACGCCATTGTATTTGTTCACAACCTTTGAAAACGTCGGTTGCCAATCTGCGATACAACTCTGAGTGCGATCGCTGATTTGCGATGCGCTAGAAACTTCGATTGAGATTCACGATATCGGCTATCGCTAATCGCTGCCCTTGCTACACTCCCCTGTGGCTACTTTAGAAAAAACACTAATTTCGATTTGCGATTTGCTGCTGGCGTGCGATATCGACAACCCCTATTTTACCTTGCCAATATGTCTTGTTTGCTGGGACCTCCGATATGTGATTGCGATTAGCCTTTACCTTTGGTGTTTTTCTCTTTGTTTTTTGGCTTTCAAAGGGTAACTTCAACAGGCCTTATCTTCTGATCTAGAAGTCCATTTTCGGACTTCCACCTACCATTGGAAAGCTCGTTCGGAGCACCATGCAAAGAAGAGGGTAAGATTTAGCTTTGAGAGCTTATGTTGCTTGAAAAATGGCTTCAAACTTCACTGCTATTCGGCACTTGGGACAACTAAAACTCATAATGCAGTGAGTGACAACATTGGCTCCAACTAGGGGCAGTGCCTTGCTGGAAAGGTGCTAAGAACCTGCAGATCAGTAGACTTCTTCCAATTGGGCATGAAGTCTTCTTAAACAAGTGAAAATTTTGTGAAAGTGGAACTTTTAAAGAGAAAACTAGAGATTTCATATGATAATTACAACACACACCGATATTTACAATGAGTGCAAGACAATGCCTTTTAATTTTGAAAATACAGTGTGAGGAAATGACCATTTACTGGTAGCTCCAAGGATTCACCTTCCAGATTCTCCAGTAGGTAAGTACTATTTCATTTTTCGTTTGAAACTTGAAAGGGTCGAACCAAAGTGCATCAAATTTTCCGTGCTTACCCTTTTCTTCATGCGGGACATCCCATCAGAGACCTAAATCTCTCGGTTGAAGAGGTTGATCCTTAGCCTTTTTGTCAAATAGGGTTTCATCTTCTGTTGGTACTTTTCCAATTTAGCCCCCACCTATTCCCTATTTTCATGGAGCTCCACCAGTTTGTTTATCCTTCACACCAAAGCACTTGGATCCTACTCAACTTCCCGCAGTAACTTCACCATTGACATTGCTAATTGGATTGGGAAGACTGCAACCTTACCATATAGAAGGTGGAAAGGCGATTTTCCAGTGGAGCGTTTAGGAGTTACTTGGTTGGCCCAGAGTGCAAAATTCAATTGAGTGTCCCAATTCCTCTGATTTTTAGTGATGGTCTTCTTCAACACTCTCACCACAGTTTTATTTGAGGACTCAACTAAACTGTTACCTTGGGGATAGTAAGTAGTGGAGTGCCCTATGATGATATTGAATTTCTAACTGAAGCTGTTGAATTTTACCGATTTGAAGACCTGGGCATTGTCAATGATGATTTTGATGGGGCA